>JASCZI010241706.1:75314-128141 GCA_036250425.1 Stylosanthes scabra
TTATGGTTTTCTTTGATTTAATGCTTCACACCGGCAAACTGGTAAGTGGTAAGTAAATGCAGATTAACTGCCTCTGAAATTTAAGCCTCCACCTCACCAGCTGTGTTATTTTTTAATTTATTTATTATTTATTATTTAGGCTTATCGGTGAGACAACCGATATAAAATCATTTTAAAAGTTTCTCACATTGATGTGGTAAAAATTGAATTCCAAAAACTTCGTCAAAATTTCAATTAGTATAAAGCAAAGAATATTATTACAAAATAGAAAATTTGTTATTTAGTGTATAAAGTTTTTTGGAAATAGATCCTTTCCAGTTTCCATTGAGAAAAAAAAATTGAAAAAAAGAAGTCATTCTTATATTTTCTTTTTAATCTTTTGGGTGTCGATTTGAGGCTAAAAACCATTTGTCTCTATTTATCCCCATCTGGCCATCTCACACGAATTTCACATTTTTTTTTCTTTTTTAGTTTTGGAAACACACTAAGCTTAAACTCAACACGAAAAATGAATATTAGCTATTGTTTCTTACTAATATATTTTTGTCCATAGGATAATGTACAATTTTGGTCCTCCTTTTTATTGTTAGATGAGAGAAATAAGAGAAGAACTCTCTGAGTTTGGAATAAAGAATAAGAAAAATAGTTTTATTACTTCTCAATGAATGTAATTACAACTATATATATACATCAGATGTAATATAAATTAACTAACTGATCTATAACAGATTACTAACTATAGTTCTAACTACTAACTATAGTTAACTTATATCATAAGGAAACTAACTAGCTGTGGTAAACTGCAACTAACTACTAACTGCTACTGTTAACTACTAACATCCCCCCTCAAGTTGGAGCATACAAGTTGTATGTTCCCAACTTAGTCATGAGAAAACGAAATTGTGGAGCAAGGAGGGATTTAGTTAGTAAATCTGCTAGTTGATGCTTGCTTGGCACATAAACAAGTTTGACTACACCATCTGCAACCTTGTCCCTGATGAAATGATAGTCAATCTCGATATGCTTGGATCTTTCATGCAATGTTGGATTCGTAGCCATCTGAATTGCAGAAAGATTGTCACAAAACAGCATGCCAATTTGACTTCAATGTTCATAAACTTGAGAAGAGCTATAATTGCTACAATTTCACAATAGGCATTGGCCAAAGCTCGATACTCGACCTCAGTAGAGCTTCGAGACACAACATTCTGCTTCTTGCTTTTCCAAGAGATGAGAGAATCACCTAAGAAAGTGCAATAACCAGTGATGGAACATCTAGTGTCAAGGCAGCTTCCCCAATCAGCATCAACATACATGGAGATGTTGAATTTGGAGGAAGATGAGAATAGCAATCCCTGACCTGGAGCTCCTTTCAAGTATCTCAAGACATGATGTACAGCAATGAGGTGAGGAACCCTTGGATTAGACATGTATTAAGCTAATTTGACCATTGCAAAGGTGATGTCAGGCCTAGAGATGGTTAAGTACATCAATCTGCCGGTTAGTCATCTATAGGCTGAGGCATCAGGAACGGGTTCTCCTTCAGCAGCTCGTAGCTTCAAACTGGCCTCCATGGGTGAAGTTACAGGCTTGCAATCGAGGAAACCTGTGTCTTCAAGAAGAGAAAGAGTGTATTTCCTCTAAGTAAGTGAAATACCTTTCTGTGATCTTGCTAGCTCAAGATCAAGAAAGAACTTGAGATCACCAAGGATCTTGAGTTTGAAAATAGTCTGCAGCTGAAGTTTCACTTTGTCCACCAACTCTTGTTTTGGGCCAGCAATGATAATGTCATCCACATAGACTATGAGATATGTTGTCAAATCTCCTTCTCCAAGGGAGAATAGAGAGTAATCATGCTTGCACTGTCTGAACCCATGCTGCAACAAGGTTGAGCAGAACTTGTTAAACCATTGCCTTGATGCTTGTTTCAAACCATAAAGGGATCTAGTGAGTCTACAAACTAATCCTTGATTCCTCTGAGGATGTCCCAATGGAAGGTCCATGCACACTTCTTCATCCAACTCTCCATTCAAGAAGGCATTATTGACATCTAATTGGAGTAAACTCCACTGTTTTACAGGTGCAATTGTGAGCAGAACTCTAACAGTGGTGATTTTAGCCACTGGGCTAAAAGTATCTCTAAAATCAATCACAGCTTGTTGTGTGTATCCCTTTGCCACCAAACGAGCCTTATACCTCTCTAAGGTTCCATCAGCCTTCATCTTGGCTTTATACACCCATTTGCAGCCAATAGGATGCTTATCTTTTGGTAACTGAACCAGTTCCCATGTGTGATTGTCTTCCAAGGCATCCAGTTCCTCCTTCATAGCTTGCCTCCATTCTGGAAATTTGACAGCTTGATGGTAGAACTGAGGTTCAGGAATAGCATTGGCATTTCCTATACAGTGATGGTAACTGAGGTTGAGTTTGTGAGAACTGATGTAGTTTGTTATTGGGTAGGGAGTAGTGTGGCAGACATAGTCCTTGAGATAAGAAGGTTGGGTAATGTTTCTGGTGGATTTTTTGGTTGGGGGTAAAGAAGTTGTGTTTGGAGGTGGTTGTGTGGTGTGTTCTAGAGGAGGAGAAGATAAAGAAGACTGTTGTTGTGGCTGTGGTGTTGTATTTGTGGTTGGAGGTATATCTGCAGCAGGTTTAGGTAGGACAAAGTCAAGGAATATATCATCATGGGATTGTATGTGAGTGGAGGAGCAAAATGACATGATATGTTCATGAAAAACGACATCTCTGGAGACAAAGAACTGCCTGGTCTTGAGATTATACAATTTGTATCCCTTATAGCCAATAGGGTAACCAAAGAATACTGATGGATCTGATCTTGGACAGAATTTGGTTCTGTGATTGGTCTAAGTGGCTGCATAAGCTAAGCACCCAAAATTCTTCAAGACTGTATAAGATGGACTCTTTCCATACAAAAGTTCAAAAGGAGATTTGAGTTTGAGTAGTGCACTTGGAGTTCTGTTGATTAGAAAGGCTGCAGTGACTACACATTCACCCCAAAAGGAGATTGGAGCTTTGGATTGGAAATAGAGAGCTCTTGCCACATTTAACAGATGCTGGTGCTTCCTTTCCACCACTGCATTCTGTTGTGGTCTGTGAGGGCAGGAAAATTGGTGTAAAACTCCTCTATCCTGCAGAAAATTTGTAAGTGCTAGCTCTCTAGCATTGTCAGACCTGAAACACTTTATTTTTGTCTCAAATTGGGTTTCAATTACAGAATAAAACTCTTTCAAACAGGTTGTAGCATCAGATTTGTTAGTTAATAGGTAAATCCAACAAAATCGAGTTGCATCATCCACAATTATCAAGAAATATCTCTTTCTTTATATGTAGGAGCATGATAAGACTCCCAAACATCACAATGTACAAGGTCAAATGCATGAGATGCAATATTGTTGTGAGACTCAAAGGGAAGTTTTTCTGAATTTTGAAAGAGGACATATATGACAAGTATTGGTATGTGATGTATGTTCTAAATTCAGAGACTTATTCAAATGGTGAAGAACTTTGGTTGAAACATGACCTAAACGAGAATGCCATAAGCTAGACTCACACAAATTTATTGAAAATATAGGAGAATTAGACTGTAAATGTGCAGAATTGGTTGGGGATTCTTCTTGCAGGATGTATAGTCCTTGATGCAAGTTACCCTTCCCAATCATTTTCAAGGCTTTGCTGTTCTGAATGATGAACAAGTTAGAGCCAATAATGACATTGATAGTATCAGCTAAGAAAGATGAAACTGAGAGTAAATTGACATGAAATTCAGGCACATACAGAACATTAGACAAAGATATATGCTCACTGAGAATGACAGTTCCTATAATAGTGGCAGAAAAATTATCATCATTTGGTAGAGAAACTGAGAATTTCTTGGAGGAATGTATGTTGGAAAATAGTGACAAATCACATGCAATGTGTATTGTGGCACCACTATCTAGAATCCAAGATTTCTTAGGGATAATTGACCTTGACATTGAGGTGTTTAGAATGATACCTGCTGGTGTGGTCACTTCCATGTCAGAGCTCGAAGAAACATCTTGAGCTTGATGAGTATTCTGCAAATTGATGAGCTGTTGCACCTGAGTTGGTGACAAATTTAACATAGAAGCTTTTTGATTTGGTTGTGCCGAGACCTGATTCACAGATGGCTTGGTGTTCTTGCCTTTGCCATAATTTGGAGGATATCCATGGATCTTGTAACACTTATCCACTGAGTGTCCAAGAATTCCACAATGAGAGCAAAGTGGCTTGTCCTTCTTGCTCGAGCTTTTGCTTTTACCTTGATGCTGCTGAGGTTGGTTCTTTGCATAGAAGGCCACTTGATTGGATGAAGAGATAGCACTTGCTCCTAAAGACTTGTGTTTTTCCTCTTGTGTGATCAAGGAAAGAACCTTGTTTATGGCTGGCAATGGCTCCATGAGCAAGATTTGGCCACGGATCTGAGAAAAAGAATCGTCCAGTCCCATCAAGAAACAGTGGACATATTCAGCTTGGAGGAACTCTTGCATTGCTCGAGCATCTCCACAATTACATTGAATTGGACAGTAAGAATTCAGCTCCTCCCAAAGTACCGTGATCTTTGTGAAGTACTGGGAAACAGTCTTGGTTCCTTGATGCAGGTTCATGAGTTCACGCTTCAGCTCAAACACGCGTGGACCATTACCATGCTGGAATCGCTCCTTCAAGTCATTCCACAATTCAGCTGCCGAATTTGTGTAAACTAGAGAAGTGGCGATTTCTTTAGAGACCGAATTCAAGATCCAAGTGCTGACCACGTCATTCACACATTGCCAGGCTTCAAATTTCTATGGCTCTGTGGTTGGATCTGGTTGAACAACAGTACCAGTGATGAAACCGAGCTTACGCTTAGCATTCAAGGCCTTCTTCATGGCTCGACTCCATGAATGATAATTGTCCTCAGTAAGATGTTGAGTGACTAAGATCAGGCCAGGTTGATCATGAGAAGAAATTTGATATAGATTAATTGCTGTGAATTGCGTAGCTGGTGAAGTCACCGAAGAGGTTGGAGTTGGTTCCATGAATCTTTGAAGAAAGAACAAGATTCAGATCTTCTTTCTCAAACTCGTTGATCGAAAATGTTGCTCACACCAGAATGAAATTGAAGGTGAAGCAAGCAAATCTCATCAAACTCTGTCATGTGAGTCTGAGAAAGAGGAAAGAAAAAGTAGGAAGAAGGATTGAATCAAAGAAAATCAGAGAGAAATGGATCGAAGGGAAGAAATTGGTGCGGAAGTTTCATGAATTTCATCTGATACCATGTGAGATGAGAGAAATCAGAGAACAACTCTCTGAGTTGGAAATGAAGAATGAGAGAAATGATTTCATTACTTCTCAATGAATGTAATTATAACTATATATATACATCAGATGTAATATAAACTAATTAACTCATCTATAACAGATTACTAACCATAGTTCTAACTACCTGACTATAATTAACTTATATCACAAAGAAACTAACTAAATGTGATAAACTGCAACTAACTACTAACTGCTACTGCTAACATTTGTGTTTATTTTTAACTCACTATTTTTAAAGTGTAATGTTTCTAACAATTTTAAGGTAAGAACAAAATTATTATGCATGATTGTACAGTACTATACTATACAGTACACTACATAAACGAATTTTATTGTCAATCGTGGGACTCACAATGTGGTAAGTGTATTAATTAATGTCTTAACAATCTATGAGTTCATCAAATATTGATAAATTATTATTAAAGCTTATCTCACATACATTTGCTTAAATAATTGAAGTGGAGAGTGTTTGTGTATGCTAAATTACTCGCTCTTTTTAGACCAATAATGATTTCCATTGTAAACCGAAAAAAAAAAATGTTGATGACAAACAATGGAGCTGACAAACAAGGCAGTTGAGTTGAAGAAAGAATCTATTGAATTCATCCATCTATCCCCATTTTAAAGATCATATATATAATAACTAGCATTACACGTTACAACAATACAAGTACTAATTCAATAAAACAGATTGCGATCCGTAAAACATCAAACGATCATATTTCTTTTGTTTTTAGGTGCCTAGTCGCATGAAAATATTTTCATACATATAATATATAATTAAGATGTAAATATACACGTATTATGTTAAGTAAACAGTTTAATCAAACATAAAACATGTATGTAACTCTGTAAGTTATTGCATTGCACTATCTCTCTAGTGAATAGTGATATATATATATAGGTTCATTAGTAATTCAAGACTTATTAGGCCAAAGAAAAGCACCAATAGCAAACTGTCTCTTGTAGGCTAAATCACCATGAGTAGGTAACCCATACTCTTTAAGCAACCCATCAAGCTTCCACTCTGGCATTTCTTGGTAGTCCTTCTGGCTGTATCTTGGATAATGAAGTGGCATTTGAAAGAAGCTATTAACACTACCACTATTCTTTTGGGGGCTCTCCATGATCTCCCTCCCTCTCTCTCTATTTATTTAATGGTATATGCAAGTTTTTTCTGTATTCAATCAATGCTTTTTGATAAAGATAATAGTGCTAGCTATATATATGGATTCACTATATTTAAGTTGATAACAGGTTCTTTTGGCATGACTAGTATCACATGAATGGGTTGGTGTACCTTCTCTCATCATGTGTGCATGCATTAAGTTGTATTAGTGGGCTTCAGAGAGACTTGCTTCATATCATGTTGTGTGTGCTCTTTATGCATGCATGCATGTCTTTCAGATAAATTTAAAGGAATGAAAAGATTTGAAAAATGGTGAAAATTCACGTTCACTTAATTTCATGTGAAGTTTATTTTTTCATTATTATATGATATAATTTGATCAAATATTTCAAATTATTTAACAATTTTTACAAACAACTACTTCATGTGAAATCGACTTTCACCTTAAAAAATAGATTTCTTGATAATAGTTAATAATTACTAAAATAATAAGTTTAGATGCACACTTATTTTGTTCAACCAAATAATTTCTTCTATACATGTTAAATAAAACATTATTTCGATGTCAAATAGATGAAAAGTCTATTTTAATATTATTTTTTGTGCTATTTAACACCGAAATAATTAGTTATTTAGTATAAAAATAAATAATTTAGTAGAAACTTAGTCGACTAAAATAAATATACAAATAGTTACAGAATTACCAATTTACCATCCCTACAATCGCAGTGACAATGAGACAAGCTAAGTAATAAGAACTGTAATAGGTACGAGATATAGCATGGATATTTAGATAAAGCTGCTCTTAGTAATTTTATATTTGTAATGTTATAAGTACCATGTAGGGGACGGCATGCCAACTAACAAGAATTCTAGTTTGGATTCCAAAGATATATATATAGCATTGGAATTTCTTTTATTCTTAACCTTTTTTTTTTTCAAAAAAAAAAAAGGAAGAAAGAAATTTCACTTTGGATCATAGAAAAAAGAAATAGATATAAATACATGCAGTATCCTATGCGGCAATCCAATTCACGAGATAATTCTGTATTTTTTTTATTTTACCAAATCAAGAAGAGACCTTTTTTTTTCTATTGTAATGTGTTATAAAACAATATATGGTATATTTATGGTAGCAAGAAAAATCCCTTTTTTTTCAATAGAAGTTGGATTGAGCCTACAAGCAAACAATGCAATCACAACATTCCAGTACAACATATGAATATTGAAACAGAACCAACAAACAATTTATTTTGTGGAAACCAAATTAAAACAAGAATAACAAATAGTATAAATTGAAAGAGGTTTTTAAGTAATCAATAATGCTTAAAGAATCTTTGAAATATCCTCTTATTCTTGTTCTTCATTGTCCATGGACCCGTAGGAGAAGGTGCAGGTGCAGGCGAAAATTCTACTCCAGAAAGTGATGGTCCAGGTGCTACCGGAGCTGGTGCTGGAGGAGAGGAGATTGGCGAAACTGTAATAACGAGTCTTTGGCCAGCAGAGCAGTGACCTGCCACACCACAAATGTACCATTTTTTTCCTTCAGTTTGCAACAGGACATGATCATCTCCACTTGTCATTGGTGTACTGTTTGTAGGTACCGTACAGCTCTGGAATGAGCTTCCATCCACCTTGTACACATTATGTTCTCCCACACTATATTTGAATACTGCAAAATCATCATCAATTTCCTATATTATATTTTAATTTTGATACATTTCCAATATTTTATAGGTTAAATTAATCTTCTGTTTATCACTGTTGGTCTCTATAATTTTATTAAAATTTTAATTAAATCTTTATATTTTTAATTAATTTATTATAACAAAATATTTTTTTATTTAATAAAAAATTCTGTTAAATTTAACATTTTTATTATCGTAAAAATCTAATTAAAAAATTGAATAACATACAGGATCTAATTAATAAAAAAAATATAAAAATTTAATTAAAAAATTAGTTAAATTATAAGGACTAATATAATGATGGAACATATTTCATAAAATCAACTAGTATATTTTTATTGATTGATGTACATGTGAAAAAATACCAAAATATAATACACAAGTAAAATTTCTTGGTCAAAACTACTAGCTAATATAAATAAACGTTAATGGTAATTAATTAAACTCTTCTCAGTTCTCTAGTTCACATATAGATTGTATATGTAGGAAAAAAATATATAATTTTGGGGTTTTTTATGCTTTTGAATATATTTATTTAGAATAGGGATATTTGACTCGTCGTTATACGGTATATTTGTATATTTGGAAAAGTCTTTCATGATCGTATATAGGTTTTAAATGTAATGAATAATGTATGAATAAATAAGATGTATGTATGTGTTATCATACACACTTATTAAATAGTCACAAAAAAATACACACTTATTAAATGTGATATTTACTCACATGAGATTTGTATATTTCGTCCCGTAAAAAAATATGTATTTATTATTTTATATGAGATATAATAAACGCATACAGAAATAATTTTCTGATTAGACAATAAAGCAACAAACTTTTTAAATTTATAAAAAATTGAAATCTTAACAATGCAATCATAAAAGAGAATTTGTGCGTATATATAATCATTTTCGTCTTTTATGAGATTAGCTTACCAAGTGTGTCTCCAACATGGAAGACCTTGCTTGCAGCCCAAGCAGTGTAGTCAAAGCCTGGTCTCCATCCTTGATCATCTCCAACAACAAATTCAGTTGCCATAGCAATTGAAGGCAGCAAGATGGAGGCAATAACCACAAGCATGCTGAGACGACTAAGAGTAGCCATAGCTAAATTATTAATTAATATATCTATATTCTATGAGTTTTTTATTTTTTTTTTCGGTATGTTTGTTATCACCTTAAATATGTTTTGGAGATCAGAATACTTGTGGCAATTATAGCATATGTTGGAACTTATATTTATACAGAGCTTCCGAAGAAGAGTTCAAGACATGTCCAAAAAGAAGAAGAGTTCAAGGGCCACGTATCTTAGTTTTTTCTGTAATTTTATATTCCAAAGTTATAACTACTATGTTAAAGTATTGCATGAAGACACACAAACGGCTACGGCTATGGACGGCATTGCCAAATAGAATTAACTTGGTTAGTATTAGTAATGTAACTATGTAAGGGCTAATAATCTAAGACATGTGGTGTGTTAACTTGAACTAGAGTATTTTCCGTGTATGGGGCGGATCGTTAAATCCATATGCATATTTATTTTAAATTTTAAAATAATATTATCTGAAAAAATAAAATATTTAAGGTCGGTAATAGAATTATTACGTCTTATTTTTTATATTTTCTTTTTACAAAACCTAAATTGAAAAAAGTTCCTTTTTTCTATAAATTTTTTTAAGTTGCTAAATCTTTTTGTAATCACTATATCATAATGTCTTTGATCTACTCACCAAATTAGACAATTTGTCAATTAATTAACTTATACTTAATAAAAAAACTTAGCTATGCTCTTATTAGGTTTAATAAAAATAAATTTTTTTTATTAATAACAAAAATTTTTTCTAATTTTTATCTTCCTTTCATTTTGAAAACATAAAATTTCAAATTTTAGATTTGAAATCCAAAAAAAATTTTTATGGTAAAATTCCTTTTAAATTTTTATATTCTCTCTTGTAAATCTAATGGTTGAAAAATTTAATTTGAAATTAGTAAATTTAGTTTTTATCCCAAAATGTTATCTTATTTTTTTATATGGTCATTTAATGATATATTCATGGAATGCGCTAACGTTGTGATATATGACAATTCATTGGAGAATGAAGAATTTATGTTAGGCTTTTGAGGGCTGGACACTTGTCATACATAGAGACTATTACTATTGGATCTTTATATAAGGGGGATAATCATCGTTAACTTAAATAATTAAACAACAACAATGCTAGGTAACCAATAAAAATTCAGCCAACAATTTAAACTGAATGTTCTATTTATTTATATTTCGGATGTTCTGTTTCTAGATTTCGGGTGTTCTATTTTTTAAAAAATATAAAGTTGGCTTATTGTTGCTTTAGGTTTCAGATGTTCTATGACTTCCATTATGGAGGTTCTATAAACAGTAATTACAGATGTTCTATTTTTTATTAGCTAATTTATTGGTTAAAAAATTATTGGTTTCCCAATTCCCATACTCTTCCAATAGCAAGTCTTGGGTAGCCAATATTAGGAAGACAGTAGGAAGTCAATATCATTTTTTCTTCTTTTTTCTTTCCTATTTTACCACCCACTATTTTCCTAATTACACTCATTTGCTCCCTATTAATCTCCTAACGTTGGTTCCCTAGCATTATTCTCCAATAAACAATCATCATTTAGACGCCAAGCTTATTGTCATGGCATATTATGCGGATGTCATTCTTGATAATTAGGGGAGTGTTTATTATAGATAAAGTATATAATAATTTTAGGTGAACAAGTATTTTTATCAATTAAATGTCTAACCAAACAATTTCTTTTATGCGCCTTTTGTATATTATTTTTCGCACCCCTTGTATTAGCACCCGCACCCAGCACTCCTCCTCCTCTTCTTCTTCTTCTTCCATATCTGTTTTTCCTCCGCGTCAACGTCATCATTGTCGTCGTCAACATCTTCTTCCTCCTCCTCTTTCTTCTTCTTCTTCTTCTTCTTCTTCTTCTTCTACCATTCAAAGTTTGAATCAATTCAACATTGCTTATTTTGATTCATTATTGAATCAATCCATATCTTCTTCTTTCTCTTCTTTTTTGATGCATTGTTGATTTTATTTCAGTTCATTATACCTATATATTTCGGTGCTGTTTTTAGTTTTACATTATTTCCTTATTTTAATTCTGCTTGTCATTTTTTCGGTGCATTATTGATTTTATTTCATTTTATTATACATTTATATTTTGGTGCAATACACCAAAGAAGAAAAAAAGAAGACAAAAAAGAAGAAGTTGCAAACATGAAAGAAGAAGAAGAAGAAGAAAAAGACGTCGAAGATGACAATGATGACAGAGGAGGAGGAAGAAGACACGTCAATGATGACCACGACGAAAGAGGAAGAAGAAGACGGCGATGAGAAGAGAGGAGGAAAAAGAAGATAACGACAACGAATGAGGAAGAAGAAGAAGACGACAACAACGACGAATGAGGAGGAGAAGAAAGCGCTGGCATTGTGACCGGAAGAGCGCATGTAGTGTTAAACAAGTAATTTTAATAGCACATTTAGTTGTTGTATTAGCACACTAAGTTGTGTGATATCTTGAAATAGAGGGTATCAATATATATACATGCACACCTGAAATACTAGTACAAAGCAAGCAAGACTTAAGTCACGTACATTATGAAAGTATGTGACTTTTCAAGGGTATATGACACCATGAATAAGAGGGTGACTTTTCAAGACTTAAGCCATTTGATGATAACACCATGAATCAAACTTCTTATGCCATTGTTTAGGTGCTTGTTTTAAGCCATACAAAGACTTAATTAATTTACAAACTTTCTTTTCATTTTCGGGTAGCACATAGCCTTCCGGTTGCTCCATATAAATTTCTTCATTAAGATCTCCATTTAGAAAAGCTGTTTTAACATCCATTTGATGTATATGAAGTTTATGAATGGATGCCAAGACTATAAGAGTCCTAATTGAAGTCATTCTTGCCACAT
Organism: Stylosanthes scabra; assembly: GCA_036250425.1. NCBI lineage: Eukaryota > Viridiplantae > Streptophyta > Magnoliopsida > Fabales > Fabaceae > Stylosanthes > Stylosanthes scabra. The sequence continues at coordinate 87,444 of JASCZI010241706.1, forward strand.
GTGCGTAGGTATCAAAATAGTCTAGACCTTCCTTTTGTCTAAACCCCTTGGTCACTAACCTTGCTTTAGTGAACCATCAGTATTATATTTTCTTCTAAATACCCACTTACATCCTTTAAGCTTTGACCCTGGAGGCAAATCCACTAAGACCCAAGTATTATTTGATAATATTGAGTCCATTTCATCATTTGTTGTTTCTTTCCAAAAGGCAAAATTTCTAGAAGCCATTGCTTCTTTGAAACTTTGAGGATCACCTTCTATGTTCATCACAATAGGTATCTTGTTTGTTACATAGTTCCTATCTCCTTCAACCAAGAAGGTGATTGCTTGAGAAGAAATAAAATCAGGACTCAAGTCTTTTTCTTTTCTCACCCTCAAGCTCTTTCTTGGTATGATCAATTCTTTGTCACTTAGACTTTTATTATTTTGATCATTTATTTCCTTTGAAACATTAGTATCAGTTTGGGAGAATTTTGAATTAGATGTTGAATCATTAAGAAATTTATTTTCAATAAACTCTACCTCCCTTGATTCAACAACCACATTAGATGCTAAGTCTAATATTTTATATGCTTTAGAATTTTGAGCATATCCTATGAAGGTGCCTTTCATGGCTCTTGGCCCCAATTTTGTTCTCGTTGATCATGAACTCGATAAAAGGTTAAACACCCCACATTTTCAAATAATTCAAATTAGGTTTTCTTCCTTTCCATATTTCATAAGGAGAAACCTTTCTGTGCCTTAAGGACATGGCATGATGTCTGTAATGCCTCACCCCATAAATTAAAAAGCAACTTTGAATTTAATAACATAGAATTAACCATATCCACTAAGGTACGATTTTTTCTTTATGCTAAATCGTTTTGTTGCGGAGTATACAGAGCAGAGGATTCATGCACAATACCATTTAATTCACAAAAATTACTAAATTCATTAGAAAAATATTCTCTACCTCTATCACTACGAAGAATCTTTATTTTCTTATTATGCATATTCTCTACTTCCATTTTATATTTCTTAAACATTTCAAATGCTTTATCTTTATTTCTAAGTAAATACACATAAGTAAATCTAGAACAATCATCAATAAAGGTTATAAAATACATTTTTTCTCCTCTAATAATATTGCCATTTAATTCACAAATATCACTATGAATTAATTCTAGTAAATGTATATTTCTTTCAATTTTTGGAAAAGGTTTCTTAGTAATTTTAGATTGTATGCAAATATCACATTTCTTATTAAAATCTTTGTTACTAAGATCAATATAATTATTTTTATGCATATATTCAATTGACTTGTAATTTAAGTGTATAACATCCTAGACCCCAACACCTCATGATCATGCCAAAATCCAAGAGTTATAGACCTTTTTAACAACCTTTAATTCAATACTTTGTTAATTTAATATTGAGCCTCTAATAAACATGTATAGGATTCTACAGAAAATCAGACAGAATCTCCTCTGCATTTAGAACATTACCAAATCCTGTCTAGTTACATGTATCAGTTATCAACCAGCAACTCAGATATATATAAACACATACAAGTACAATTATACATAATAGTTACAATTACATGACTTAGTTACATAGCCTATTCCCTCTCGAATATCATAACTTATAACGACGAGGGAGACGACTCTACTAGACCAGATCAAGCAAGCACCAATCCATGGACTCAGGTCCGACTTCGAACTCAATCCAAGTACCTGTACCTGCCACTAAAATGTAGGGGGTGAGAACAAAATTCCACATTCTCACCTTTACGGAATACTATCAAAGTAGCAGAGTATAGTGCAAATAAATAAATACCTTTTTGAAAGCAGTTTCTTATGTCAAACCATTTTGAAAGCCTTTTCGGAGATTAAACAGGATTCTTTTATAAAACCTTGTAAAGAAGACAGTTTGGAGTCCAAGGCACCAAAATTTAGCAAGTAGAGCACACATAAGCTTGCAGTCATCATCACAACATCACACATAGCCAACCTCACAGCCGGTTCACACAAGCACACACAAATCAAGCAATTCAAGCACAAACAAGACAAGTACAACAAGTAACATTTAATACAGATAGCAACTAAGCAAACCAATACAATTTCACACCCAAACAAATACAATCGAATGCAAATGATGCATGCCTGATCCTATGGCTAAGATGAGCTCATCTAGTCGATTATTCTAGCCAACTCGACCGATCCAGTATATATCCCGGACCACTATCGGACGCACTTCCCCGAGGACAACCTAATCTATCCAATGCTCTGAACGTTTACGTTCTTTCTCATTTATATATATGGGGGTTTCAATTCATATACCCTTATCCCTCCAAAGCGAGCCGAGACGTTAGCCCGAGGCCCCTCATGTGCACTTGCTTGGTGAGCCGAGAAGTTAGCCCGTAGGCCCCTCATGTGCACTCACCGTGGGCCGAAACGTTAGCTCGAAGGCCCCTCATGTGCACCCACTACGTCCGATAGTCCACAAGATTCTAGGCAGGTCACGTCAGTTTTCAAACCCGCCATATCACCTAGCTTGTGTAATTCACACATTCATCATTCAATTCATTCATCATTCAACTCATTCATCATTATTATCCTTTAAGGCGTAGTTGGAGTATGGGAAGATAACTGTATGCTTTTAAAACCAAATTGAAAACCTTTAAATGCCAAGTTTAACGAGTTAAAGAGGCCATAATCGATTCTGGAAGGATGTGAATCGATTCACTGAAGCCTTTGCAGAGAAACTTCGTCTCTGGAGGTATTAGAATCGATTCGGAAGTCTCTCGAGTCGATTCGAATCACTTTGAAAACCAAAACTTCATTTTCTTTCAAATTGGAATCGATTCGTACCTTGCACGAATCGATTCTCTACTCAGAGAGTCCACTTTCATGAAAAGGGGAATCGACTCCAGCAGAGCTAGAATCGATTCTAATTGATCCAAAATCTGTCTTTTGCTCTCTGTGCAGATTTGAATCGATTCAGTCAAGGGGTGAATCGACTCGACGGTTTGAAAACAGCATTTTAACCAAGTTCTATGTCATGCGAGTCGATTCCCTCAAGGTACGAATCGATTCATTAACTGCAGAAACCATTTCCTACAAAATCTGAAGTTCTAATTGAAAACCCTTTTTATAAAACCTTTCATAAGCACAAACCTGTTTAAATATCCTTCCATTACTTTCTCAAAATCAAAACCTCATACTCCCAACTATCCTTCATAATTCTCTTTTTACACAACATCATATTCACAAGCCCACTCATGTGGGTTCTCATAACCAAAATCAGCAATCACAAAATCAATCTCAACCAACAATATTTGTCACATAGTTCATCCGGAAACCACTTATAAACCACTTCCACTTCAGCCATCATTTTCAATTAAAATCCAAGATTTAAAGTCAATAATTCTCTTTTCTCAAAACCACATTATTGACAGATTTTAAAGCACATTGACGCAGCAATAACAAACAACTCCGGAACCATTTATAACTCGGAAATCAACCCAACCCCCAATCACATATGCAAATAGAATCACATACACAAGCAAGCATTTACTCATTTACACCTGAAACACTAACTTGGCAAGTATTCACAGTTTAAAGCAGTTTAACCCCTACCTCAAATGAAACCAAACCAGCAGCGATACTAACGCATTAACTCCTAATACCGTTTGCTCCCGCAGCGACCGTGGCGGCAAAATCAACTAACGCAGCTCTGGAGATAGCAGGGATTATGGCAAAGAATCTAGAACCTGCCGCAATACACTAATTTCACTACAACAACAACATCACAAGACTATGTAAGCACCCGGACAAACCAAACGGAATAGGAGCGACTAAAAGATGATTTAGCAATTCTTACCGAGTTAGTAACTAAGATTGGATAATGACAATTTCAACAGCGACATCATTGACGACAACCAAACTGCAACAATAGCACTAATTGATGATACAAGACAAATGGCAAGGCTTTAGGCACAAAACGGAACCGGTAGAGATAACGGAATGCGGATAACCGGAGATGAGCGGAAGGAAACATACCACGACTCTAGAGAAATAGAGCAGTAGCTCCGATAACTAATTTCCAGCGGTGGTGATTACAAAAAAACTAGGTGGTAGCAACTCCGGCAGCCACATGCAGCGGCGGCATCAACCAAGAACTCAGTGACGACGGCATCGCTCACTGACAGCGATAACAATCAGAACCAGCATGCAGTGATAATTCAACAGAGAAACTAGGAGGATGGATTAAAATCACACTCTTACCGGGGGTGGATTCCGGCGAGAGAAACTCCGGCAAGGGAGGAGACAGAACCTCCGATTACTTGGTTCCATGGCAACGGCGGCGGATTTAAACGGCGGTGAAGGGATCGCCGGTGACAGAGGAAGATTTTCCCTTTTTCCCTCTCGACGACGCCGCTTCTCTCCCTCTCTCCTCGGTTCCTCCAAAGATGACGACAAGGGTTGAAGCTATGATGGTGAGATTCAAGAACGGCGACGGCAGCGGCTTCGATGGTTGAAGAAGGCACAACGGCGGCGTCTCTGCATTCCGACGGTGACAGAACCTCAGCCATCATCTTTCTCCCTTCGATTCTCTCTATCTCCGTCTCGTTCTCTCTCTCTCTCTCTCCTAATCGACGACGGCGACGGCGACGGCAACGGGAATGGGTGCCGCCGGCGCCACTCTCCCTTCCCTCTTCCATTCTCTTCGTTTCTTCCTTTCTTTCTCTCTGTGTTCTTTTCATTAGTGTGTGTGCTAGTGATACTAGGATTAGTGGGTTTGAGTCAGAGAGTGTGTCATGTGTATTGTTGTGTTGTGCCGTTGTTGTTGTTGAGTGGCACAAGAGAGATGAGTTTGGAGTGTGGTGTCATGCTTTGGGGAGGAAGAGCTGCCGTGTGTTTAAGTGTGTCATGTTGGTGTGTGTGTGTGAGTACCGAGAGGGGGAGGAGAGTGCAGGTTGTGTCTGATTGGGGCTAGGTTGGAATTAGGGATTTAGCTTAATTTGGGGAAACTGTGGAATTTAGTAGAATAGGGGGTAGCAGCTCAATTTAATAAAATACACCTTAATCACTTCATGGATGAATCTATCAAGTTGGGTTGTTACAAAGTGTGCTAATCTACTATGCCATAAATCACAAGAATCAACAACATACAAAGAAACATTCTTTTCATTATTAATACTAAATTTAAACATATCTTCAGTATAATATCTTTTTCCTATGAATACATCATTCTTAAGCAAGATCATTTTATCGGATTCTATTACAACTTTGAATCATTTCTTAAATAAGATTATCGGTAACCATATCAACAAAGTCATCTTCTTCCACTAAGTTGGCATTTGGTGCTTCCTTTTTCATAAGTCTACAATCTTTGATGTAATGCCCTTTCTTGTGGCAATGATAACATTCTTTTTGTCTCTTTTTATCTTGTTTAGAATCCTTTGAGAACTTCCTTTTCTTCTTGTTGGTTTTGTCTTCACCAACATGATTCACTTTAGAACTTTGAGAAAGATACATGACATCAGTTTTCGAGTTTCTTCTTCTATACGTATATGCCTTAGTAATTTCTCAATTGTGAAGTCCTCACCAAGATGTAAGATTTTCTTCCTATAACCATTCCAAGATGAAGGCAATTTTGAAAATAATTGCTCCAACTTGTAATGATTCAGGAACCACAACTTGTAGATCACGAAGTCTACTAACAAGGATTTGTAATTCATGAATTTGATTCATAACAGGCATAGTATCAACCATCATAAATTCAAAGTATTTAAGCATAATGAACTTATCTGTTCCATGTCGTTCGGTATTATACTTTTCTTCCAAAGACTTCCAAATCTCCAATGGTGACTGAATTGACATGTAGAGGTCATAGACTCGGACGGATAAAGTATTGAAAATGTGGTCTCGACATGCAAAAGTGTCATCATCACGTTTCTTCTTCAATTCAGCAATCTTTTCTTTCTTTTCCTTTGTGGCATTCTCAGCAGCATCGGCAATTGGTGTAGTCTTTGGATCGAGCACATATGCAAGATTGGGAACCGAAAGAAGAAACATTATTTTGTCATTTCAACGGTTGAAGTTTGTTCCATCAAAGCGATCCAACTTGACAAATTCTTGATTCATGACCTTGAAAGTAGAGTTTTGATCTTGAGCCATCTTCAAGGAATATCTCTCTAAAATTGTTGGGTATTTTGTGTATAGAAGATGACAAGATAATAATTTGTGAAGGTTTCATGCCACGATTAGATCACTATCTTTAGAGAGATATTTGTCCTCACACAAAATTGCTATAGGGTTGACGACAATACTCTCACAGGATACAATAAAACCTATAAATTTTTTATTTAGCAATAATAAAAAATTTCACTCTCTTGAACAAGTAATATTAATAGCACATTTAGTTGTTGTATTAGCACATTAAGTTGTGTGATATCTTGAAATAGATGGTATCAATATATATACATGCACACCTGAAATATTAGCACAAAGCAAGCAAAACTTAAGTCACCTACATTATGAAAGTATGTGACTTTTCAAGGGTATATGACCATTTGCATGGCAATTGTGACTTGTCAATGTACATGAATAATTAGGTGTTGATTCCGATTAGTTGTATTACCAACGGGTATTATTATTGTAAGGCTATAACTCACATGCAAATTGAATACATACATAGCATACATATTCATTCATTACAAACACCAAAAAAATAAAAGAAAAATAAAATAAAAAATAAAAAATGGGACTCATGCCATGATTCTTGTCTCTTACTTTGCAGTTTTTGCATGAGTTAAATATGCATGGGAGTATGCAGGAAGAAGCTAGACCAATTCTTTGGGAGGGGCTAAATTAAGTAGAAAATATTTAATAAAAATATTTTACACTGCTATTTTTAATATATTTTTATGTTTAATACACAATTAAATAAAAGACATACTACTAGCCTTTTTAATTTTTCTTATTGACATATATAGAAACACTCATGTATTACATAACTTTTTTTAAAAAATAACATAATCTTCGTAAGTAGAATAATATTTTAATTTAAAAAACAAAGAAACAAGAGTTCAATATAAAAATCAAAATATCACTAACCACAAAAATCGAATAAAGAAGATTAAAAAAAAATGCTCTTTTATTTTTACTTACTGTCAAATGTTGTTCAATGAGGTGCTACCATCCTAGGAAGTGGAAAAGAGAAAAAAGAAAAACAGAAAAAATATGGAGAATAGAAGAGAGATAATAGGATTTAGTTTATTTATTGTTTTACTTTTTAAATAAATTAAATATTTAATAAATTTATGTGTATCATTATACACATCTATACACACCATTTAGTAACACGAAAAAATATAAATATTAGCACAGAAATATTCTATGTTAATGTTCATATTTTTCTGTGTTGCTAAATGATGTGTACAATGCTACATCTAGTATTACATATAAATATTAGAATAAATCTATGTGTATCATTGTACACACCTATACACACCATTTAGCAACACACAAAAATATAAACATTAGCACAAACTTTTATTTTAAGTTTTTAGACTTACATTATATTAAAATGAGAAATTTTAGGGAGCCCATAGTTTGTTAGCCAATAAGTGGTAAATAGGCTTTTTTTCTCTTTTCTGTTTTCTTTTTTACCACTCATTATTTCTCTAATTACATTTATTGGCTCCCTATGAGTCTCTTAATGTTGGTTCCGTAACATGACTCTATTAAAATTTAAAAACTATGCTTATATTTAAGAAAGGATCATATAACATAATTTTAAGGGGGCTGTTACTTTAAAAAAAAAAGAAAATTTTTAACTAAATATTATAATTTTGGGGGGCCACTGTCCCTTCCTTGATAGGACGCTTCGCCCCTGCGAGTATGCACCTTATTGTAATACTAATGGCTAATGCATACCAAAAATTGCAATGGTTGGCACACCAACGGTAATTAACCGTTATAATAATATTAATTATTTAATATTGTAAATATCCTTCATGTATCATATTTTTTTTTTGTGAAAGTGATGTTGTTGTTGCAAGTTTATTTGGTTAGAAACTTATTTTTGAATTTACTTGTTCAAATAGCATTACTGTAAAATATATTTAATAAGAGAGGGATGCTCAAGAGAATTTTTATGTAAAAAAAACATTTCATCTTATCGATTGATTAAGTTATAATATTTTGGTTATTTAATTTGCCATATTTTTTTACAAGCATTGCATTTATTTAAAAGTATTATTATTTTAGTTAAATTATTATTTTATTTGGCTTTAACATTTTGCATATTATTTATAAATTGAATATTTCTTAAATATTTTTTAGTTTATTTATGATTTGATATTTCTCTGATATTTGAGAATTTGATTTTTAATATATTAATTTTTACTTTTAGATCATTTAATTTAATTTGGTAATTTTTATTTGAAATTAACTTTGATGCATGGTCAGTATAAAGATATTTTACATGTGCATCTAATTATATAACGTCATATCAGCAAAATTAGGGTGCATTTGGTTTGCGTTTTCATTTTCAGTGTTTTCTGTTTTTTTAATTTTTTGAAGGAAAAAAAGAAAACAGTGAAAACAACAAAATTCTGTTTTCTGCTGTTTTCACTTTTTTTTTCATAAAATCTAGAAAACAGAAAACATTGAAAATGAAAATAGAAAATGAAAACGCAAACCAAACGCACCCTTAATTTTTCATCGATTGCATCATTGGTAATCCAAACGAACGAATATGATTGCACGACTTTGTAAAATGTTTTAGGCTGTTCAATAGGTCAAAATTAAACTCTTCTTATTTTTTATTTTATTTTTGAATTTTATCAATTTTTATATTTTTATTTTTCAATTTTATACTTTTTATTTATTTTTAATTTTTAATTTTTACTTCTCCTTTTTAAGAATTTTTTTAATTCTTATTTTTTTAATTCTTACTTTCTTTATTAAATAATTTAGAGAACACTTTTTAATTATGATAAAATAAAAATCTTCAAAGAAATATTTTGATAATATTTATATGAGTGGTGTGGTCTTAATGAAAATTTGTTGATAAAACCTTTACTTTTTTCTAATAATTTTATTTCCTTCTTTTCATTTTTTTAAGCTTTGGTTTTATTTATATATGTTATTTAATTAATTTCAATATCTTTTCTCTTAGCCTATTTTTTTCAAATGCACATGTTAATTTGCTTTTATCATGTAATTTATTATTATTTGAAAATAGATCAAGCAGGTTTTATCATTCTATAACTTTTTTCTTTTAATAAAAACTTATAAGTATTTTGAACATACATCAAATAGCTTAAGAAAGGAAGAAACTCGGAACTTTTTAGGTAGGCATTAGAATGTCTCTCATCAAGTTGGAAGCAACATGGAATATCAATGGTTTTTTGACATTGGGAGATGCCACATGATTTGTAGTGATGAACATAGTGAGTATAGAGGACAAAAAAGATATTGTACAAATTGGAAAAGATAAATGTGTGTCATGTGGTGTTGCAATCGAAATGATAAATTAAATTTTTCTTCTTTGCCTAATTTACATGTTATCTTTGGTTATTTTCTTTGTATTGGTGTGGTGTTAGAAATTAGATAGTGTTAGTTTGATCACTAAAGTTCATTTTTTAAAAAAGAGGAAATAGATTAGATTGGCTTTTACAATTTTCTATAGGTAGTTTAGAATTGTAGAAAAAAAAATAATTAAAAAAAAAAACAATTATATTTGAAGTGGCTCAGAAGAAAGTAAAAGGGTTAAGGGTTAGGTAAAAAGAATGAAAAAGAGGAAAAAGACTGAAACAGTTGGAAGGAATAATGTAAGTAGATGGTGCCATGGTGGCTATGTAATAAGCTTTATGTTACATAGGTAGCTGGGGTACTTGACCGTGTGAGTGTGACGAAGAGGTTTAATTTTGTGCCTCATGGATGACAAGGTACAAACAATAGCAACAGGGGAGTAAAGAAGAAGAATTAGTTCAATGTGTGTATCAGTTGTAGAATTGGCAAAAGCACAAAACTCCTCCTTCGAGTTGAGGGAGAAACTCCAAAGAACCAAGTTCTTCTAATTAATCTCTCTTACCCTATTTACAATAACATATTTGCTATTTATATTATTTCATCACTAATATTTATACTAATGCTCATTAGTATCCAAATAACTAATTATTCCTAATTATCCTATTATATGTTCGTATCAGTGTATGTCCAAAACCAAATAATAAATATGATCGTTAATTTTGCTTTAATTGGGATTATTGTTTTTGCATGTAGAAGAAGATTATCGAGAGAACAGCCGGTAGAATTTTAATTTAATTCTTAAAATTTTATAATATTACAATTTTACTTTTTTTATTTTTGGATGTGTTATTTACATATTAAAATTAATTATTAATATACATATTAAAATATAAAATATATATTAAAAATAATAAAATTACACAAATATTCATATATAAATAATATATATATTGACTAATTTTAGTATGCAAATAGAATTATTTCTGATTTAAAATTTTCAAATGTATCCCAAATATCTTACTGATATTTATAAGCAATATATATATAAGGTTGTTATTTATATCTTCGATAACTTTAAAACGCAATCTATGTAATAGATTCCAATGAGATAATACTATTATGAGTAATGTTAGGGAGCCAACGTTAGGGAGTCCATAAGTATAATTAAAGAAATAATTGATGGTAAAAGAGGAAATAAAAATTGATATTGGGTCCTTATGAACTCCCTAATGTTGGCTCCCAAAACTTTCTCTACTATTATATATTGAATTGAAAAATCGAATACCATATTTAAATTTTAACTTTAAAAATGGGATATCAGGTAGACAAACGTGACATTAGAATCATAAAAAGTCACAAACAGCTAGAATGTATAAAATGAGATTAATATACAAACTGAGATACTATCAAAATTGTAAATTTAGGATATCTGTAGCAATATTATTCTCTTGCAGCCTAAGGTAACTTAATGTACTTAGTTACGCTATCACTAAATACATATTTCTCTATGTATTATTCAGTTCAAAGTTTTTATATCAAGATGAGGAATGTAATTCATGCAATTATAAACTTGATGGATTGTTTTAACTTCATGAACTATGTTAAGGATTCGGTGTTTTACTAGACTTAGACAATTGTGTGATATCAAAGCGAATCTTTATTTGAATCTGAGTTAATAACTAGATGTATACACTATTTAGCAATACGAAAAAATGTAAATATTAGCATAGGAAAATTTATGTTTCTTTGCTAATGCTTATATTTTTTGTGTTACCAAATAGTGTGTATAATGGTACATCTAGTATTATTCCTACCAAATTATATTTAGTGTGTTTATGTTCCACAATTATAGTATAAATGTCCATCCTTGTGTCGAATTTTTTTTAAATAAATTAAAAAATTCTAAATTTACAAAAATAGACGCGGCTACAAGAATTTACTAAAATAAGCGCCATTTACTTATCTCAGGCTCAGTGGTCCCGGAATAGCCTATACACGTATCTCGGGTTCACTGAGTCCGGAATAAGGTCCGAATTCATCTATAAAAACGAACCCAAGAGCCACCTCAAAGCATTCAATCCTCTCATACTTTCTCCCACTTCCAAAAAAAAAAAAGAATAAATGTTAATAATTTCGTGGTTGTTACTCTCTATCCAAATGGGGAGATGGGGTGCGACAGAGATAACATCTGGTTTCGATCCTCCACTCTGGTAGTGTTCCAGATGTACCTCGTTGTTACCCTAGAGGAGCTGAAATCACTCATATTGCGTAACATGGGGTTGGGGGCTGTTGGAACGTCGTTAGTGAGACGGGTTGCTTACGTCTTCTTAACGTCTTTCCTCCAGATCCATTCAAATTCAAGATTTTCTGGGTTGATAGCGATGAGCATGTGCGTGCTCTATTTGACCTGCACTGTAGGTACGGGACTCGTGAAGTGATGGAGCTGCTTACGGAGATGCAGAGCATGCCCGAGATTGCTGGGGGTTCGTCTAGCTCGAACGGTGTGATACCGTCCGTATGGAGACTTATGTGGTATGCCACATCCTGTAGAGTGATGGTGCACTCACCCCACGGGAGGCAAAACGTATGCGTCTCCGGCCTCCAATGCTCTACAAATGCTGAAAGGAGTGGAGCGTCGAAGGCGAAGTCCCGCAGCTGGATGGCGTGCCCGAAACTAGCCTTTTCCATGAACGGCATCAGCTGCTCCAGAACAGGCATAAGGAAGGAACAACGCCTAGGCAATAATACTTTCTCGCACTACAACAATTTAACAATATTTTATATTAAATATACTTATTTCTTTTACGGAGAAAAATTGTTAAACTATTAGCATTTCCTAATTACGAAATTATTTTATAGAGAGAATGCTAAATTATTTACCATGCACATTACCCTAAACCAAACTACACTCCGCTAATTATAAAGAATAATTACCATAACATAATCTAAACTAAACAAAATTATGCTGATTATATGAAATAAGTATAAAAATTAATTGAATAAATCCTAAGCATAATTAATTAATAAACCCTAAACATAATTAATTAATAGGTTACTAAATTGATATAAAGAAATATATATGCTAAATTAAGTTGTTACTGTAAACATAATTAATTAATAAACATAATTATGCTAAATTATGTAACGCAAATATTATTATAAATTAACATTAATTACACTAAGTCAACATTTATTGCCCGAGACTAATATTACCTACATTCCTCGTAATTATACAACATAATTGAAAATATTAAATTTTTAGGAAACGAAACACCTACTAGGACGCCTGCAAATACTCGCGGTTGAGCCGCGACAAACTCTCTATAGCCTGTGGGGCTTCCCCAGCTGGTGCGCCGTGGCCTGCTTCCTCAGCAGGTCCAGGAGCAGGCTTTGCTCGTGCGGCTCTTCTGGAGCATCCCCGAGGAGCCATTTTATCACACGACACTAAGAAATGAGAGAGAGAACCTAGAAAGGAAAATATAGGAGGGAGAGAGGATAAAATGACCCATTTCCGGGTCTGCCTCCCTTTTTATAGGCGCAGACCCTATTTCGGGCTCAGAGAGCCCGAGATACGCTGTTTCAGATTAGAATGGGGCTATTCCGGGCTCAGTGAACCCGAGATACGTGTATAGGCTATTCCGGGACTACTGAACCCGAGATAAGTAAATGTCGCTTATTTTGATAAATTCTTGTAGCCGTACCTATTTTTGTAAATTTGAAATTTTTTTAATTTATTTTTAAAAAAATCCCTCCTTGTGTTTCTGTAGGTTGTAGCCATGATAGTAAAAATTATTAAAGCAATGATTTCCCCACAAATTAGATGAAATTGTAACGTGCTTTAGGTTTTACCTTGCGGTGTTGCTTGACATGTAGGTTTGTTTGTGCGAGCCTCTCTTAAAAGATTTTTTTTAAGTTATTTTTTTAAAAAAAAATATTTTGTAAAAGAAAAAGTAATTTTATGTTTGGATATCTCATATAATAATATCTTTTTATTTATCAATTATGTTTGGGTATAATAATATAAAAGTATTTTTTATTTATTTACTATGTTAAAAATATCTTTTTTTTTTAGTAAAAAAGATCTTTTAAAAAAAGATGTAAAAAAATCTTTTGAAAAAAGATATTTTTCTAATTTTACTATTGCTTTTACTTTTATTATTAGAAATTACCCAAACATGCTAAAAAACATGAAAATATCTTTTTTTGACTCGTAAAAGACCTTTTTTCGAGTTTTTTTTTTTTAAATCTTTTGTAAAAATGACATTCAAACAAGCTTGTAATCTCGTTATTTTGCTTTTCAATTTTTCCCGGCTTTTGTTGATTTTTCAGTTTAGTGAATTAGTCTTAATATATAGTGTTGCTTTCCTTTTCAAACATATTGTTAAATGTTAACGAGATTCTATTAAAAATGTTTTTAAAATGATGAATGTTACGATATCTTCTGTTATTCAGAGGATAATTTATCATTTCTAACATATTGGATTAAATTTAATTAAATATTAATTCTTTTGGAGTTTAAAAATATAATTTTATCTAAATAAAAGTTATTTTAAATATTTTGTATTTTTTTAGAAGATAAATAAATAATATAATATTTTTTATTTTTTATATAAAATTATTAAGTGATATAATATATTTTATTTATTCTTTATCATATTTTAAATTAAATTCAATGAAATTTTAATTTTTAAAAAAATTATTTATTAAATTAATTACGAATGGAAATGTTGAAAAGGGTAACTTACCCCTGGAAAAGAGAGAGTACTACTCTAACATTCATCACCTTTTATCTAGGATTTTACTATATCCATGTGTTCAATTTTGCAGTAGCTTCATCATGGCCCAAATCATGTCTTTTCAAACTCTACTAATACAAAGAACTGTTGCTGCGAAACTTCCTAATTAAATACACTTCTATTGCTGTGATCACCGGATCCACCGTTTTAATCAGTTATGGCTCATACGATTTGGCTGACTTTCTCCTTCTCTTGTTACAACATTATTTGTTTACATACATCATCTCATCCGTTTTGAGTAGTTAGTTGTAGTTGTAACGTAGATCTTTTTTTTTTTTTGGCGTCTAGTTGTAACGTAGATCAGTATCGTCAATGATGATGACTAGTATATTTATTCATTCATTTATTTATTTTCAACTTGAATTGGGGTATATGCTAGCTTAGCGTTGCATCATTGTTATTGAATTATATGTTGATGGAAACTGTCTAAGTTACGACAATGGTTGTTGTTGTTATAACTTATTATGTTGTTCTTATTACTATTAATTTTACTTAATATTACTTTACTACAAATACTCTACTCTTTGTCACGAAGCTTACAGTTTGGACGAAATTGATTGAGCTCACAAGCAAACAATGCAATTACAACATTCCAGTAAACATATGAATATTGAAACAGAACCAACAAAACAATTTATTTTGTGGAAACCAAATTAAAACAAGCATAACAATATAGTAAAACTTGGAAGAGGTTTTATTTTAAGTTATCAATAATGCTTAAAGAATCTTTGAAATATCCTCTTGTTCTTGTTCTTCATCATCCATGGTGCAGGTGCTACCGGAGCTGGTGCTGGAGAAGGCCATGGCGAAACTGTAATAACGAGTCTTTGGCCAGCAGAGCAGTGACCTGCCACACCACAAATGTACCATTTTCTTCCTTCAGTTTGCAGCAAGACATGGTCATCTCCACTTGTCATTGGTGTACTGTTTGTAGGTACCGTACAGCTCTGGAATGAACTTCCATCCACCTTGTACACATTGTGTTCTCCCACACTATACTTGAACACTGCAAAATCACCATCATCAATTTCCTATATTAATTTTTAATTTGAGAAACTTACACTATTTTATACCATCAATAATTAGTTAAGAGAGTAGCACAATTTTTTTGTTTAATAAACCGGCATATGATTGATGAAAAAAAAAACAGAAAATTTTCTAATATAAAATAAAATAAAATTTTATTTTTAAAAACAAATTAACGAGACATTAAATACAGAAATTTAACTTTTTTTTTGGAAGCTGCTCATGTTCGCCATATTAATTGGCTAATTTCATGGTTTTTCTATTTTTAGCCACTTAAAGTGGTGAACTTCATGATTTTAGCCACTTAAAGTGGCGAACTTTGTGATTTTAGCCATTTAAAGTGGCGAACTTCATGCAAATATATGCCATTTGAGTCCTAAGAAAAATATGTGGACCAATTTTACAATAACAATATCAATTCCTCACCAATTGGCACACGTAAAAATCATCTCATAATCAAACCATACGATAAAAATCTAACGAACCTATATTCAACCACTAATAAGAAAAAAGTCATGATAATTAAATTGAGAATGTAATGCATGGACCATGATAATTAAATTGGGAATGTAATGCATGGACCATGAAAGATGTGGAAGGTGTGAAATTGTTTGCAGTAAAATCATGACTTTGTTTTTATTAATGATTGAATATAGATTCATTAGATTTTTGCCATATGGTTTGGTTAAAAGATAATTTTTATATGTCCCAATTAGTGAGGAAATGATATTGTTATTGTAAAATTGGTTCACATCTTTTTCATAGAACCCAGATGGCATAAAATTGCATGAAGTTCGCCACTTTAAATGGCTAAAATCACAAAGTTCGCCATTTTAAGTGGGTAAAACCATGAAGTTCGCCACTTTAAGTGTCTAAAAATAGAAAAACCATGAAATTAGCCAATTAATATAGCGAACATGAACAGCTTCCAAAAAAAAGTTGGATCTTTGTATTTAATGTCTTGTTAATTTATTTTTGGAAATAAAATTTTATTTTATTTTATATTAGAAAATTTTCCAAAAAAAAAACACTCAAATAAAATACACAAGTAAAATATATATAATAGTCAATGAATTAATTTAAGTGTATATCATTATATATTTTCATACACTTTTTGTTTTTTTCTTCTTTTTTATTTTTTAGGTACACTATTTCAACGTTATAGATAATTGTTTTTATGCTATAAGTAATTTATTTGAGAAAAAAATATGTATTTACGGTAAAAAAAAATATGTATTTACTATTTTATATGAGATAATAAATTAATACAGAAATATTTTTCTGATTAGACAATAATGTAATAAATCTTTGAAATTAATCAAAAATTGAAATCTTAGCAATAAAAGAGAATTTGTGCGTATTACTACATACGTATATAATCATTTTCTTCTTTTATGAGATTAGCTTACCAAGTGTATCTCCAACATGGAAGACCTTGCTTGCAGCCCAAGCATTGTAGTTAAAGCCTGGTCTCCATCCTTGATCATCTCCAACAACAAATTCAGTTGCAATGGCAATGGAAGGCAGCAAGATGGCGGCAATGACCACAAGCATGCTGACACGACTAAGAGTAGCCATAGCTAAATTATTAATTAATTTATCTATATTCTATGAGTTTTTATTTTTAATATATATATATTTGGAGATCAGAATACTTGTGTTATTGATAGCATATGTTGGAACTTATATTTATAGAGCTTTTGAAGAAGAGTTCAAGGGCCATGTATCTTTTTCTGTAATTTTATATTCCAACCTTATAACTACTATGTTAGGGCATTGCATGAAGACACAAACGGCTACGGCTATGGGCGGCATGCCGAATAGAATTAACTAGGTTAGTAATGTACCTAGCTACTAACGTAGGACACCTTTAGAAATTTGTATAGTGTGTTATAACTTAAATGAATTAATCTACGTGTGTTATTATATATTTTTATATATTTTTTTGTATTTTTCTTTTGATTTAATTTTTTTGTTGAAATGCATTTTCATATATTGTATTAATATATTAATGTATTTTATAAATTTTTCTGTACTAATATTTATATTTTTCATATTATAAATAGGATATATAAATATTAAAAAAATTAGGTGTACACATAAAATAAATAAATACATCTTAATTAATCACTTTCTTAAGTAGAAATAATTTATGTATTTCAATGTGCTTATGTGTACATCTAGCAAAATCGTATAAATATTTATAGTAATATATACATGTAGAGTTTAAATAATATTCATTTACTGAATTAAATAATCATCATATCTATACGCCAGGCATATTGGCAATTTGGCATGGCATATTATGCCGCTGTCATTCTTAATAATTTCGGGAGTGTCGTTTATTATAACTAAAGTATAAGTATATATTTAATAAGAATTCGTTCATAAAACCTTTTTTCCTAATTTTATTTCTTTCTTTGTATATCATTCACAATTTCTTTTGGCTTTGGTTTTATTTTTAGGAAGTATTTATAGTACACCATGGTGTACCGATAATGTAATATCGGTAACCATTAATTCTAAAATATATATATTTTAAAGTTATTATCCATTCTTTATGTTAGGAAACGGGGCACAACAGCGGAAGCGAGAGATTGATAAAATTGACACCAAAACAGAATAACTTCAAAATATATTACTGACCAAAATTACAAAATATAATAGAATTACAGAAGTGGATAATAACTCCACCTAAAATAAATCTCTACCAACAGAAGAGATACATATCAAATGGGTAACCACTCTACCCGAAATCAAATCTCTACCAAAAGAGATAACAAATGGGTAACCACTCTATCCGAATACAAAAAAGCAATACTCACGTGAGTTTGTATTCATTCTTATGCTCCAAACTCTTGAACAACTTAAAAATATATAAATTGATTTTAAACAATATTTTGGAAACAATTATAATTTTTTTCAGTGACGAAAAACAAAGCAAAGGAAAGACAACTAAGAAACTAGGTCCTGCTGAAGCAAACTAAGAAAATCATCCTCGGCAGTGTCCCAAACTCTAAAATCCTGTTGAGAGGTGGACGCATGGCGGGTCAAAAAATCAGCAATCAAATTAGCATAGTACTAAATAAGCATAATACTCACTTACCAATCCCATGAAAGAATGTCCAAGAATTCAAAATCTTGAAAACCAAATCACTATAATCAATCATATGAACGGTATTTAGACGGGTTAGAGAAAATGCATCATCACAATTTGTCTCACAAATTACATTCTTGTAACATGAATCCCAAGTTGTAAATAGTCCTTTCCAAATAGCAAAAAGCTCACAATATAAATTAGAATTGGCCCGAATACTTCTAGAACTATCCCGCAGCCAACTCCCGTCAGCTCCTCTAATAATGCAACCAAATCCAGCTAAGTAAGCATTAATCAAGAAACTGCCATCATAATTTAACTTCACGAATGGGGGAGGAGACCAATCCAAACTGATACTATGGGGTAAAAAGGATTGAAAATAAGAACTATATATTATAAATTCCTGAGCACTATGGCGATAAAAAGCCACAACCTTATCAAAATCCCAAGGATCATTAGATCAGAATATATTATTGTTCCTATGACACCAAATCCACCAAAAAAACAACACAAAATAAGGATGCATTATTATAATTAACTTGGACCCAATCCAATAGAGTATGGGGAGGATGGAACCAAACCTATTTCAAACCAGGAGAGACTTTGGACAAAAAAAGAAACAATGAGCAATAATTTCTGTAGCTAGAGAACAATGCGAACAAATGTTAGAGGAAGTCATCCCACGCCTAAAAGGAAAAGCAGCAGTTCTAACAGCATATGCACCCAGAGCCACAACAACATATTAATCCAATTTGGAAACAATTATAATAGTCTATCTACTCTTGATTTTAGCCAGAAAAATACATTAAAAAAAGAGTAATACTACGAAACCAATGTTAGGGGACCAATAGAGAGACAATGAGTGTAATTAGGAAAATAATGGGTGATAAAAAGAAAAGAAAAAAAGTAAAAAAAAATGATATTGATTTTCTATTGTCTTTCTAATACTGGCTACCAACACTTTCCCTAAAAAAAATGAACAGATAGTAATGATCCCGAAAATCTTTTTTTTTTTTTTAAAAAAAGCAAATTTTTTCAAATATTATGGTATGTATCTTCTTCACTAACCCATTGCCTATTTTTGTTTAAGGAAAACCCAAACAAAATAAAAAAGAAAAATATAGGTAATCAATAATTTTCTAACCAACAAATCAGCGAACAAAAAATATAACATCCTAAACTACTGTTTATAAAAATAAAATATTAAATATATATAATAAATAAATAACTTTTATAAATTTTAAGACATAAATAATATATTTTAAGTGTAATTTAATAAATTTTTAATTATAAATAAATATTTAAATAGTCAATTTAACATATTAAATTTTGTATTTAAATAGTTTTAAATTAAAAATAAAAAATGCACTCAAAATATATAACATAATTTTGAATTAATTTGAAAAAAAAATATATTTATCTATCTCTAAAACATAGCTAGTCATATCCAAAGCGTGGTCCAAATATACTCAATAGCCGAGACTTACCAAAAAGTATTCAAATTTTTTTTATCTACTGCGAGCATACTCGTGAAGAGAAATATAGAATTGTTAAAATAAATAGTTCTAAACTTGAACTACATACAAGCCACAATCAAGAAAAAAAATCAAATCAATCAATTTAACTAACTATAAGTTTGAAAATCAAATCAATCTTGTGAGTAGATATCTATCATTTTTATTATTATTACTTGAATATAAAAAAAAGGAACCTTTTATCAACTTCATATAACTTTCTAATTGCATTTAAATATTCTAGACAAGTCTCATAGATAAAAAGGGTGTCCTCTTATCAACTTCTTCCCTCTAATATTAGGATCCCATAACTTTAGTAGGATGCAATATCTTTGTTGTTAGAAGATTCACTAGCACTCGAGGGTTCAGGTGGTCAGTTATGTGGCCAAAAAATGAGAGTGCAAGCTAGGTTGTGGTGCATTAAGTTGAGTATATGTCCAAAAAAAAAATAGTAACAATCAATTAATTTCTTTTTGAGTACATATGAGTACATATAATGGGTGAATATTAGTCTGTATGTCTAAATGTGTAACATTTTGTTTAATACATTTTCTCTTAAACAACTCTGGAGAACTTGAGCATGTGTTATGGTTCGATGATATATTTAATAATTTTTGTGTACTTAT
This sequence comes from Stylosanthes scabra, assembly GCA_036250425.1. NCBI lineage: Eukaryota > Viridiplantae > Streptophyta > Magnoliopsida > Fabales > Fabaceae > Stylosanthes > Stylosanthes scabra. The sequence goes on from JASCZI010241706.1 coordinate 108,027, forward strand.
TTTTATTAATTCCGGTTGGACCGATTGGACCAGCAGTGAAGTTGAAAAAAAAATGTGCTCACAAAAGGACAAAGGCATTTTCATCAGAAAAAATTTATTTTGGTCGTTTTAATGTGTTTTTATAATTTTTGTGATAATTTTGAGAAAAAAAACAATAATGACAAATAAAATTTTTTGCTCAAATTTTGTGGACATAAAAAGTACTTATCCCTAATTTTCAACTATTGGTTATCTCTCACTCAATTAAAATGTGAAATGCTGATTTGTTATAATATTTATAATTTTTTATTTTCACAAAAACAACGGTTATAAAATATGATTATTTTAAGAGTTAAAATAAATAATATTAATTAATAGATGGATAGATAATGCACATTCTTATATTAAATGATTTTTTGCGAAAAAGAAGACATTGATAATTTTATTTATGTTTAAAAAATTAAGTTTGAGTTTGATAACTAATTAATTAGCTAGTTTAAGAACATAAACTCCAAAAAGATAAATTGTAATTTAGCAGGGCAAACGCAACATAATAAGGGGCAAATATATACGTACATACAACAATTTTAGGTAACTAATAAAAATTCAGTTAAAATTAATCGACAATTTAAATTGAATGTTTTATTTTTTTTAGGTTTCAAATATTCTATTTTTAAGTTTCAAATGTTCTATTTTTAAAAGTATAAAGTAGGCTGATTGTTAGTTGTTTTAGGTTTTAGATGTTCTATGACTTTTAGTATGAACATTCTATAAATGATGGTTATAGATATTCTATTTTTTATTAACTGATTTATTAGTTAAAAAAATATTAATTACATATAATTTTTACTTTCTCTTTAGAATTTCAGTGGGGCAAGTGCCCCCTCTCCTCACCGTGTAAGTCCATCCTTGCTTCGAAACTTCCTTAAATACACTTCTATTGCTGTGATCACCGGATCCACCGTTTTAATCATTTATGGCTCATAGTTTGGCTGACTTTCTCCTTCTCTTGTTACATTATTTGTTTACATCTCATCCGTTTGGAGTAGTTAGTAGTAGATCAGTATCGATGATGATGACTAGTTGTTACGGAGCGGCCGAATAAGACCCAATCATTAAATCAGCAATCAAAAAAGGAAAGATTCGATGAGATCATGAAGATATCCCATCCGAATCTTAACCACCCGCAGCTATATAAGCGGGGCACGCATTCTCTTAACTCAAATCTCCCATATTAGCCATAGAATACTCATAATCCTAATTCTGGGGATTCTAGTGCTATTCTCTCATCACATCAACCACCTTCTTCGGATTCAGCCCTCGGAAGGAACACTTTTTCTCCCTCATTCTCATTGTTTATTCCCTCTCACGACTAAGGTCCATTGGATCATTGTTTGGTAAATCTGTGCTTAACATTGGCGCCGTCTGTGGGGAATAGACTTTAGAATCGAGTTGCGAGACGAAAACTGAACCTCCGAGCTAAAGATGGTGGACGTTCAACTCAATAACGAAGGTGCTGATAAAAGCATCCCACAGTTTACCCCGGAGAAGGGAATAATCCCCCCGAACCAGCACATCCAACAGATGGAAGCTGCCCTGCGGGAACTCCTCGAGAGACAGACTCGCGAGGCGGAGATCGCCTCGGAGGCGATGAAACGGGCGGAAGCCATGGCCGCGAGGCAGCAAGCTTTATTGGAGGAGGTTGAAAGACGCGATTAGGAGCTGAAGGAAAAACTCCGGAATAGGCAATCGTATGTTGACGAGGACGAAGGGGTGGCTGATTCGCGTTCCCATACGTGGAAACCGTCGCTTGTGGTTGGAAACCCGCCTGCGGAAGAGAACAGCAAACATCCCTTCTCACTCGTCATTCTCTCGGAAGAACTCCCTAAGAAATTCAAATACCCGACGGATATGAAGCCATACGATGGAAGCAGTGATCCAAAACATCACCTAGATGCCTTTGACAATAGAATGGTGCTCTTGAACGCCTCGGATGCTACAAAGTGCAAAGCTTTTTCCGTGACCTTCAAAAAGGACGCGCTAACTTGGTTCAACTCCTTAGCACCCGGAAGCATTAAAAGCTTCTCCGACCTGTCTGGAGGTTTTTTGAAAAACTTCACCACTCGGAGGAGGCTCCCGAAGACCTGCCTGAACCTCTACTCGATTGTGCAGAAGCCGAAAGAATCCCTGCGGGACTACTTGGACCGCTTCAACTCTGAATGCACTCATATCGAGGGGCTCGAGTGTCAAGCAACCCTCATGGCATTGGTTAAAGGCCTCAAAGAGGATACCCTATTCCTCAAAAGCCTTACCAAGAGACTATGGAAGAGATTCAAGAAAGATCTCATGATTACTTACAACAAGAAGAAGGACAAACGGCAGTGAAAACTGACCGTGACAAGAAAGAAGCTTACCGGAAGGATCTACCGCGAGAGGACCGCGGCAGGCGGGAACAACGCTCCGGCAGATCCTATTACAATCCACTGAATGTCTCACTTACAACCTTCCTTCATGAAGTATCACAAGTGGAAAGAATACCCGCACCGAAAGCAATCAAGAATAATCACAGAGGAGACCGAAATGCTTACTGCAAATATCATAAGCAAAACGGTCATGACACAGAGGATTGTCGTGACCTCCTCGAGTTTGTCGAGAAAGGTTTGAAGAAGGGAAAGTTCTGTGAGTACACCAGAAGGAGCAGTGACCGAAGGGACGATAGAAGGACAAGGCAGAGGGCGGACAGCCCGGAAAAGTCCACTGAAGGAAAAGATGAGCCCAAAAACGGCGTGGTTAGAAGGGAAATCAAGATGATTTCGGGAGGGCTTCCGGATGAAGGTAACCCACCATCCCAGAAAGTGGCCAAAAGGAACAAACAGTCATGCATTGCCGTGGAAGTCATGCCTAGGACATTGCATGATAAACCGCCTCCTGAAATCACATTCTCTTCGGAAGAAATCGGAAGAACAGCTGATACCCAAAATCCTCCCCTAGTGATTTCCATGGATGTCATTGACGCAACAATCCGACGAGTCTTCATAGACCAAGGAAGCTCTGCAGACATCTTCTTCCGACGTTGCTTTGATGCACTCGGACTCACCAACAAGGACCTAGAGAGCCATTCCGATGAGTTAGTCGGTTTCTTCGGCAAAAAAGTAACTCCGGATGGTTTCGTGACATTGTGGGCCACCGTTGGGGACCCACCAAACAGGAGAAGCACAAAAGTAAGGTGGCTGGTTGTCAACCATAACTCCGCTTGCAATGCGATTAAGGGAAGACCAACCCTCAACCGGATAGGAGCGGTTGTAGCAACCTCCATCTTGACTATGAAGTTCATAACAGACGGAGGAAAAGTAGACGTACTTCGCGGAGACAAACAAGAAGCAGAGAAGTGCCATAATGCCACTTTGCATATTTCCAAATAGCAACTTCCGAAGCTAGAAAAGCCGGAAGACGCCAAAGGGTGCCTTCTAGTAGATCTCGAGCCACCAGCAAAGAAGGTCCATGAGAGACCAAAGCCGGAAGGCGATCTCCAGCAAGTCCAAATAGGACAACACTCCGAGCAAGTGACCATGATTGCAAAGAACCTGCTGGAAGAATTAAAGAACAAGTTAACTCAGTTTCTAAAGCTGAATTTCTAAAGCTGAATTCCGATCTCTTTGCGTGGACCGCTGCTGACATGCCCGGAATAGACCCGAACTTCTCCAGCCACAAGCTGTCCATCATCCACGGTAGCAAGCCGGTAGCGCAAAAATTACGGCGTATGAGCCCGGAAAAGGTGGCTGAAACAAAGAAGCATGTCCAAAGCCTTCTCGAAGCGGGATTTATCCAAGAGATCAAATACCCTACGTGGCTCAGCAATGTGATCATGGTACCCAAAAGCAATGGGAAGTGGCGCATGTGTGTCGACTACACCAGCCTGAACAAGGCATGTCCTAAAGACCCATACCCACTCCCAAGCATTGATGGATTAGTAGACAAAGCTTCCGGCTACAAGTTCCTTTCGTTCATGGATGCTTATTCCGGGTACAATCAGATCCCAATGTACCCCGGAGACGCTGAAAAGACAGCATTTATCACTCCCATCGTTAGCTTCTACTACAAAGTAATGCCGTTCGGGTTGAAGAATGCAGGGTCCACATACCAAAGACTCATGGACAGAGTGTTCAAAGAGCTACTTGGGGGCATTCTTGAGGTATACGTGGATGACATGCTAGTTAAAGCAAAGGCGGAGGAAGAATTAATCCCCAATTTGGAGAAGGTATTTGGCAAATTACGGGAGCACCAACTGCGCTTGAATCCGGCAAACTGTGCCTTCGCAGTTGAAGCTGGAAAATTCCTCGGTTTCATGCTAACCAATAGAGGAATTGAGGCTAACCCGGAAAAGTGTCAAGCCATTATCTCCATGAAGCAGCCGGAGTCTTTAAAGGAAGTACAGATGTTGACCGGCAGATTAGCGGCCCTTTCTAGGTTCCTAGCAGCCTCAGCTATGAAAGCGGCCCCCCTATTCAAGCTAATGAAAAAAGGGGTAGAATTCAAATGGACGAAGGAGTGCGAAGAAGCTTTCAAAAGCTTCGAAGAGTACCTATCCGCACCCCCAATCTTAGTCAAGCCGGAACCAGAAGAACCCATCATAGTCTACTTAGCCGCAACTGAAGAAGCAGTCGCCAGAGCCCTAGTCCAAGAGAAGAATAAAGTGCAGCAGCCTGTGTACTTCGTAAGCAAGACCTTGCAAGGGGCGGAGCTAAAATACCAAAGGTTGGAGAAACTAGCACTAGCATTGATAGTAACCGCCATAAGGCTAAGGCAATATTTTCAAGCCCATCCAATTGTTGTCAAAACGAATCAGCCGTTAAGACAAGTGTTGCAGAAGCCGGATCTGGCCGGAAGAATGCTGAGCTGGTCAGTGGAGCTTTCGGAACACCACATCAGGTATGAAGGAAGGACGGCAATAAAAGGGCAAGTAATGGTTTACTTCATTGCGGAACTCACTCCAAATGCCCCAAACCCCGATTCTTTGGCATGGGTCCTTCACGTAGATGGATCCTCAAACAACAAAGGAAGCGGCGGGGGCGTCCTCCTAGAAGAACCAGACGGAGTTATCATAGAGATGGCAGTGAAGTTCCAATTTCAAGGAAGTAACAACCAGTCGGAGTATGAAGCGTTGATAGCAGGCTTAAAACTGGCAAAAGAGGTCGAAATCTCAGAGCTAGAAGTTAAACCCGACTCTCAAATCGTCACCTCCTAGGTGAACGGAAGCTATCAGGCCAAAGATCGCCAAATGACCAAGTACCTAGAAAAAGTCCAAGAGCTTCAAAGCTCTTTTAAGCAAGTACAAGTAAAATACATCCCTCGAAAAGAGAATGACCGAGCAGATACCCTGTCAAAGTTGGCTAGCACCAAACCAAGCGGAAGCAACCGCACCCTAATCCAAGAGATCAAAGAGAAGCCCTCCATTGACGAACCCCAAGAGGTGCTCGTAATCTCAATGGAGAATAGCTGGAGAAAACCCATCATCGACTTCCTCGAAAAAGGAATCCTCCCAAAAGAAAAATGGGAAGCGAACATCATGAAAAGGGATGCGGTAAATTATGTAATGGTGGGCGGGGAGTTGTATCGAAGGGCAGCATCTATGCCCCTGCTCAAGTGCGTTGAAAAGGAACGCGTCCCCACCATCATAGTAGAAGTGCATGAAGGAGCCTGCGGTCAACATCAAGGAGTAAAAACCACCGTTCGGAGAATCCTCCTAGTCGGTGTGTGGTGGCCTCACATGAAGGTTGATGTCATGGACTACATCAAAAAATGCCAAAGATGTCAAGAGCACGCCAAAGTACAGCAAATTCCAGCCACCAAGATGTCATCCATTGTCTCACCTTGGTCGTTTGATAAATGGGGAATAGACCTCATCGGCCCTTTCCCAAAAGGACTCGGGCAAGTCAAGTACCTAATTGTAGCCATTGACTATTTTACCAAGTGGGTGGAAGCAGAACCACTTGCGTCAATCACAGCAACCCAATGTCGAAAGTTCATATGGAACAATATAATTACTAGGTTTGGGGTGCCAAGAGTCATCATTTCCGACAATGGAACCCAATTTGCTGACAAGAAATTCAAAGAATTTCTAGAGGGTTTCCACATTCATCAGCAATTCTCCTCGGTAGAGCACCCCCAAGCCAACGAACAAGTCGAAGCCATGAACAAGATAATCCTAAACGGGTTAAAGAAAAGGCTTGACGACAAGAAAGGCTGCTGGGCGGAAGAACTCGGAAGTGTCCTCTGGTCGTACAGAAAAACAGAACAATCGTCGACAGGGTTAACCCCTTTCCGACTTACCTATGGTACAGAGGCCATGGTCTCTTTAGAGATAGCTGAAGAAACCAGCCGGGTATCAGATTATGACTCGGAAGAAAACATAAGAAGTAGAGAAGACGACGTAGATTCAATCTACGCAGTCCGAGAAAAGGCAAGAATGAGGCAGCAGGCGGCAAAAGAACTCTTAGCAGCTCGATACAACAAAAAAGTAAAAAGTCGAGAACTCGAAACATGGGACTTGGTACTAAGAAGGGTTGACATTTGAGGAAAGAATGCCGCCCAAGGAAAGCTAGGGGCAAATTGGGAAGGCCCCTACCAAGTGGTCGAAGTGCTCGGAAAAGGAGCGTACAAGCTCCGTACAGTTGAAGGGGCACAAGTGCCAAGAACTTGGCACATAACAAACCTAAAAAGGTACCACATGTAAACAGAACGTAGCAGCATGTACTCTTTTTCCTCCCATCTTTATTTTTTCCCCAAGAGGGTTTTTCGGATGACGAGGTTTTAACGAGGCATGTAAGCATTCCGGCCACCTCGGCCGTTATTAATAATGCAAGTATTTCACTTTTAGACTTCTTGCTATATACTTCTTAAGCATTATTTATCATGCATTTCTTTTTAAGTCTCGAAAAGAGAACAAAGAGCCAGGGAGCCAGAGTTAAGGCTTTGAAATTATCCCAAAGGGCAATCCATAAAGTGGTCGGAACAAACACCACGGCACCTCACCGGACTGATCACCCGGTGCTGAGGTGCAAACAAACAAGTTATGCAAAACCGATAGTCTAAGAATAAGGACATCGCAACAAGCAAACTTAAAGCACAATTATAAAAGTGCACCACACATAAAAGCAAAAGGCATCACCAAGTGTCAAAACGCAAAAAGCACAAGTCATAAAAGTGCTTAAAGCAAAAGGCATCACCAAGTGCCAAAACAAACAGCGAGCTCTAAGCAAAAGGCTAGTAAACAGGCAGTGCAAGCAAAAGTAAAGCAGATGAACACTAAATTCTCTTAAGGCCACAAAAAAGTGACCAAGTATCCACAAAAAGGTAGCACCTGACGCGTGCAAAAGAAAGTCACGGCCACGAAGGGCACAGCAAAAACAAAAATTGTACTCTTTACAAAAAATTTAAGTGGGGCATTCCCCACCTCCAACAACTTGCTCCCCCACCTCAGATTGCGGCACCTGATCAATAACTGCTAGCTGCTGCTCTTGATCCACAACGGGAGATGCCTTCGCCATGTCCACGTCACCGCCCGAAGCCCCCTCTGGAACATAGATCCTTCTACCCTTGGGATCCCAGCAGGACTTCAAGCTGATGGCTGAAAAGTCGACACCCGGGCAGAGGTGGGAGACCTGATCAAGTTCTATCTCCAGCGTCTCCTGGCACATCTCCTTGGCATCAGTAGCCAACTTCTTCCATTCCGTACACCAATAGGTGGAGGTCTCATTAGCAGCACCCAAGTCAAATTGGCTCTGTTGAAGGGACGAAGAGAGCTCTTCCACTTTCTTCTCCGCTGCTTCGGCCCTACCTCGCTCCTGCCCCAAGGAGGCGCGACAGGACTTTAATTCTGTCTGCATTACCTTAATATCCTCCTCGAGCCGAGAAACTCGCTCCAAAGCAGATTGACGCTCCCCTTCCTTCACAGAAAGGTCATCATTCAGAGCATCAACTTTCTCCTTCAGAGGAAGGTAGGCCATGGCGGAATCCCTTTCGGCCTTAAGTAAAGCTACTTGATCCTGTGCAGCCAAGAGCTCCTCCTCCGCCTTGGTCTTGGCAACAAGGGCCTTCTCCAAACCAATCTGCATCATAAAAGCAGAAGATCAAAAAGCGAATAGCAAAAGCTAAAGCAAACACAGGTGCACAAACAGTAAATAAGTACCTGAAGGCAAGCCAGAGATTGGCAAGATAAACGTCAAGACTCCCCGAGCAACTGATCCGAGAGCATTGTCTGCAGCGGTTTCCGAACAGAAGAAGTCGTTAACCCAACATCCAATGCCTTTCGAAAGTTGAACTCCTTAGGGAAGGCCAACTCGAGCGGATTCACAGGATGCTCCCAAGCAGCATCCTCCCCGAGCACCCGATCCGTTAAATCCACCCCTTTTCCCCCCTTCTTATGCCTTTTCGGCTTCAGATCAGCAGAAGGGTCCTCCTTCGCTCCCTCCTCCTTCTCAATATCAACAACAGGGGTGCGCTCCCTCTTAAAGCCCCCCTTCTTAACCTTTGACCCCCGGAAGCAGAAGGAGGAATTGGCGTAGGGATTCCCTCAGGAGGGACAGAACTTGGGGTAGCAGAAGCAGGGGCGGAAGGACCGAGCGAGGAGCCATCCTCCCCGGATCATCTAGCATAGACATCATACAATCAAGCTTGCTCTGTTTCATTTTCACAAGAAGCAGGGAATCTGCAGCAAAGAAAGTAGATGAAATCAGGCAACTAAGATAAACTAACAAAATCGGGTCATACAAAGAAGAAAGGACATATACCAAAATATTCTTTAACTTCAGCATCGCTATGATCTAATATCCAATGGCAGGTAAAATCATTCTTTTTTGGTAAGCCCCCCGGGAGAGACAACAAGAAGTCGCATACCGTCGTTTCCAAGGGATCAAGATTTTGGACGGTAAAATCTTTAACCCCTCGATTCTAGTAAACCCAAGGAAAGGGTTTACCTTCATGATTCAGCCAAAAGGCGCGGCGGCCAGGAGAAGACAACACCTTGAAGTAATGCCACTTGAACTCCTGAATAGATTCTTTAAAGGAGCCAAAAAGCTTACGCCCCTGATGCGCTCGAAAGGAGATGAAACCATTCCCAGTCGAAGGGATCAGAATGTCATAAATATACATGAACAGGCGGCAGGTGGGCCAGAAGCCGAAATAAAGGTAAACTCGTTCAAACGTCCGCATAATAACCCACCCATTCAGATGAAGCTGGCTCACCGCCACGCAACAGCGCGTCATCACTTCCCGTTGGAAATCCGTAAACGGCAAACGAACCCCCAAGCGCGTAAATAACTCTTGGTACACCCATAATTAATGGGGACCATCCCCACTCGCCTGAATAGGAAGTCGGTCGGAAGGGCTAGCCGCCTCCAACATGAAGTCACCCTCCGTAGTGACATCCTCTGTCAGTCTCATGCTCCGGCAGATCGTCCGCGAGAACCACGGAGGGCTGAGTAAAAACCGCCTCCTCAACCCAACCGTATAGCCTCTGCTCCACCGCATTAAGCGGCCGAGGGACTTTCACATTTTGACAGGATTTCTTCGTCCCCATTTTACTCGTTCTTCAAGTTAATAAATAGACCTGCAACAAAAAGTAGGACCAAAAAATTTGAAAACTGACATAGTGAAGAACGAGAAAAGGGAGAACAGAACCTCAAAACATGGGGAATGGGGGCAACACACACCCAGAAAGGAGCAAAGACTCAAAAAAAAAAAATCAAAATGCGGAATCGCCAAGTAGCAGAAATGGCCTTACTAGTAGAGGCGGCAAGCGAGAGAGATGGCGAATCACGGCGAAGGACGGCTGAAGGAGGGTACGAACGAAAAGAGAGAGAAAAGAAGAGCGCAGAGAGAAAGAAAAAAGAGAGAGAAATGAAAGTTTTGATCTTTTGTATCTCAAAAGGCTTCTTGAATACGCCTCTGAAATGCAAAGGAGGGTACAGTCGATGGGACGGTTACCCAAGACTTCGAAAATTGTTCCCTCTCTTTTTCCAACAAAGAAAAATCATTACTTTCCGCCACATCAGTAAAAAGGAAAATTTTAAGCGACAGTCCACAAGCTGAGTGTCACGCGGTAGTCGGAAGCATGGCTAAACCGGCACCCAACACAAAGCAGTTGGAAATTTACCAAACTATTCGGAAATCGAATGCACATATTCATTTCCTGAGTGGGGGCAATGTTACGGAGCAGCCCAATAAGGCCCAATCCATTAAATCAGTAATCAACTTACTTGGTCCATAAGTCAAGGATCAAGCTAAAAGGTTGAGGATCGAACCAAAAAATGAAAGATTCGATGAGATCATGAAGAGATCTCATCCGAATCTTAACCACCCGCAGCTATATAAGCAGGGGGCAACGCCCCTCAAGGTACGCATTCTCTTAACCCTAATCTCCCATATTAGCCCTAGAATACTCAAAATCCTAATTCTAGGGATTCTAGTGCTATTCTCTCATCACATCAACCACCTTCTTCGGATTCAGCCCTCGGACTCTTCCGAGTGCTTCCCCTCGGAAGGATCACTTTCTCTCCCTCATTCTCATTGTTTATTCCCTCTCACGACTAAGGTCCATTGGATCATTATTTGGTACATCTGTGCTTAACACTAGTATAATTTTTTCTTTCATTTATTTATTTTCAACTTGAATTAGGGTATATGCTAGCTTAGCGTTGCATCATTGTTATTGAAAGATGTTCATGGAAACTGTCTAAGCTACGATGTTGTTATTGTTCTTAATACTATTAATTTTTAGCTAATAATAATATTACGTTACTGCAAGCACTCTACTCTTTGTCATGAAGCTTACAGTTTGGACGAAATTGATTGAGCTCACAAGCAAACAATTGAATCACAACATTCAGTACATATGAATATTGAAACAGAACCAACAATTTATTTTGTAGAAACCAAATTAAAACAAGCATAACAATATAGTAAAAGGTTAGAGAGGTTTAATAATTAATCATGCTTAAAGAATCTTTGAAATATCCTCTTATTCTTGTTGTACATCGTCCATGGATCCGAAGGAGAAGGTGCAGGTGCAGGCGAAAGTTCTACTTCAGGTGTATCAGATGCAACTGATTCATCATCAGGTGATGGTGCAGGTGCTACTGGAGCTGGTGCTGGAGGAGACGAGATTGGTAAAACTGTAATAACGAGTCTTTGGCCAGCAGAGCAGTGACCTGCCACACCACAAATGTACCATTTTCTTCCTTCAGTTTGCAGCAAGACATGGTCATCTCCACTTGTCATTGGTGTACTGTTTGTAGGTACCGTACAGCTCTGGAATGAACTTCCATCCACCTTGTACACATTGTGTTCTCCCACACTATACTTGAACACTGCAAAATCATCATCAATTTCCTATCTTATATTTTAAATTTATCAAAAGTTGGAATCTTAACAATTCAATCATAAAAGATAATTTGTGCGTACTTACTATACATATATATAAATAATAATCATTTTCTTCTTTTATGAGATTAGCTTACCAAGTGTGTCTCCAACATAGATGACCTTGCTTGCAGCCCAAGCAGTGTAGTCAAAGCCTGGTCTCCATCCTTGATCATCTCCAACAACAAATTCAGTTGCAATAGCAATTGAAGGCAGCAAGATGGCGGCAATTACCACAAGCATGCTGACACGACTAAGAATAGCCATAGCTAAATTATTAATTAATTTATCCAATTTTATGAGTTTTTTTCTTGTATGTTTGATATCACCTTAAATATGATTTGGAGATCAGAATACTTGTGGTAATGATAGCATATGTTGGAACTTATATTTATACAGAGCTTTTCGAAGAAGAGTTCAAGGGCCAGGGCCATGTATCTTTTTCCTGTAATTTTATATTCCAACCTTAAAACTACTATGTTAGGGTATTGCATGAAGACACAAACGGCTACGGCTATGGACGGCATGCCGAATAGAATTATAACTTGGTTACTTCACTTACTTGGTAAGTATTATATAATGTAGGACATGTTTAGAAATTTGTATAGTGTGTTAACTTAAATAATCATCCTTATTTCGGCTTTTATGTTTTCCATTATTAAATTAAATGCATAATATTATATATTATAAATATATACTTATAAATTTTATTTATATAAAATTATAAATATTAAATTAAATACAATGATTTTAGACTATAACTACCAATTATTACTCTTAAATAATAATCATTTAGACGCCAAACATATTATAGCTAAAATATATTTAATAACAGAGGACGCTCTAGCAAAATGTTTTTAACATCTTTATATAAAAATAATTTCATCTTATTTGTTATTAAAATTATAATATTTTGAATTTTTTTATATGTATCATATTTTAAAAGCGTATTTTGTTATTTAAAAGTGTTACTATTTTAGTTAAATTATTCCTTTATTTAGATTTAATATTATTTTGCATATTTATTTATAAAAGGAATATTTCTAAAATATTTTTTGAATTTATTTATGAATTGAATATTTCTCAGATATTTGAGAATTTTAATTTTAATATATCAATTTTTATTTTTAAATGATCTAATTTAATGCAGTGTAAAAATGTTTTAGACATGTATCTAATTACGTAACGTCATATCAACAAAATTAACTTCATTTTTTATTAACTGCGTGATTAGTCATCCAAATGAACAATATAATTGCACGACTATAAAACACTGTCAATGTTAATGTATTAAAATTAACAAGTAATCTTGATGAAAACCTATATTTCTTAACCAAGTTCTAACCAAACTTTTTGCACCACTCGCCCACTAGCTGACGTTTTCAACTCTCGCTCACACCAACGTTTGAATTTCAACGACCAAAATCATTTTCTTCTTCAGCTTCTTTTTCTTCTCTCCTTTTTCAAAACGATCAGCATCATCGCTTTTTTCTTCTTCTTTTGAACTCGAATTCTGCAACAGAGTGCAGTTTGAGGTGATGTGATTTGAACTCCAATTCTGCAACAAAGTATATCGAAAAGCAATTAGAGGTTCTTGATTTTTCAGTCTGTTAATGTTCTTGTTTGTTGCGTTGTTTATTTTGATGTTCAATTCAATCCATCAAATCTAAATTCATATTAGAAAATTGATTTTAATTGTTTTCATTTCGAATATGTGAAAATTGTTGTTTGTATTGGTTTTGAATCATTATGTTTCTTTATTTGGTTTATCATTATTAAGTTTAAACATTTCTGTTCGTTGTGTTTCGAAAATATGTTCAATGTGTCCACTTTTTCTGTTCGTGAAAAACATGATGCCTAAACGTGGATGAATTATGCCTAGGCAAGAAAAGCTCACTAAATTTCACGCCTAGGCGTGAAAACACCCCAAAATTCACCAAACTTTTTCAAACAGAACGAACATATTTTCAAACAGAACGAATAAATTTTTCTTTTGTTTGGTTCATTATTATCATATTTAAATTTTCCGTACGTTATATGTATAAAACATGTTAGCCGTATTTACATTTTTTGTTCGATGACTTTAACTTTTCTGTTCGTTCTAATATTAAAACATGTTGCATGTTTTGTGTCATGTTGTTGAAGATTCTTCTTCTTCTTTCTACTCATCCTCTTCAATTTGAGTTTCATCTAAAAAGAAAAGATGATGATAATGAAAGTAACGACGACACAACAAAGATAAAGAACTAGTCGAGAAAAAAGAAGATAGCGACACCAATGGTGACGACGGAGATGACGACGCATTAAAAAAATAAATTAGTGGCGGCGAAGAAAGAAAAAGAAGAAGAAGAAGAAGATAAGAGGATTAGGAGGAGGAGGAAGAGGAAGATGCGGAGGAGGAATCAAACGTGGTGAAGAAAAGGCCAAGAAGAGGAGGAGGAGGAGGAAGAGGAAGAAGAGGGAGAGGCGAGGGAGGTGGAGGCAGATGATGGTGATAAAGAAGAGAAGAAGACGCGTGCCTCTGATGTGGATGCGTGAGTTGGGATAGAGGAGTTTGAATTACACACGCGTGAGTGAGAATGAGAAATGTTTGCTTGATTATGTGTACATGTAGCGAACTGTAAATTAAACTCTTTTTATTTTATTTTTTTATTTTATTAATTTTTCATTTTTTTGTTTTTTCAATTTTAAACCTTTTTATTTATGTTTTTTAATTTACTTCTTCTTTTTAGTCATATTTATTTTTAATTCTTATTTTATTTTTTAATTCTTATGAAGTATTTTAGAGAATATGTTTCAATTGTGATAAAATAAAAATCTTAAAAACGTATTTTGACAGTATTTATGTGAATAGTGGCCTTAATGAAAATTTGTTGATAAAACCAATGCTATGAGAATTGCACTGGACCCCTTGATAGAAAAAATCTGGGAGTTGGTCCTATTTGATCCGGTTAAAGAAAAACAGTTGGCAAAAAATTTGACTAAATCGTATTCTTTTTAAAATAAATTGTTTTTTTTCAAAAAAAATAATATTATATTTTATTAGTAAATCGTCGATCACGATTCAATTTTTATTAAATCTTTAAATTTTTAAATTAGTCACCCTACTAGTTCGATTCAATGACGGATTCCATTCTTAAAATCTTGAATATAACCTTTATTTCTTCCTAATATTTAATTTTCTTTACATAATTTTTTTATTTGGTTTTATTTTTATATATGTTTTTCAATTAGTTGCAATATTTTTTTTCTTAGCTTATTTTTTCAAATGCAAATATTAATTTGCTTTTTTTCTCGCACTTTACTATAATTTGAGAGTAAAGTGAACATGCTTTTATCACTACTCTATGCCTTTTCTAATAACGGCTTAGATGGACTTGCAACATGGATCAGAAAGCTCAAGGAAGAAAGAGACTTATGCTGCAGCATTAGAATCTCTCTTATCAACTTGAAAGCAGCATGGAATATCAAACTTGTTGGTTTCTTCCAGATAACTGAGATGCAATGTTAACATGATTTGAAGTGATGGACATAGTGAATACCTAAGACAAAAATGTTATACAAATTGGAAAAGATAAATGTGTGTTATGTGGTGTTGCAAAAGAAACGACAAATCACATCTTTCTTCCTTGCCAATTTACATGTTATCCTTGGACATTTTCTTTATATTGGTGTGGTGTTAGAAATTGGATAGTATTAGTTTTGTCAAGAAAGTTGATTTTTGAAAAAAATTATTAGATTGGCTTTTGCAATTTTGTATAAATAGTTTGCAATTGTAGGAATAAAATAATTTTTGAGAAAAAAGTAATTACATTTGAAGGGGCTAAGAAGCAAGTAATAAAAAGGTTAGAGGGTGGTTAAGTAAAAAAAGAAAAAGGAAAAAGAAGAGGAAGATTGAGACAGTAGGAAGGAACAATGTAATTAGATGGTGTCATGGTGGCTATGTAAGCTTTATGTTCAGAATGTAATTCATAGGTGGTTGGGGTACTTGATCGTGTGTGAGGAAGAGGTTTAATTTTATGCCTCATGGGTGACAAAGTACAAGCAATAGAAACACGCGAAGCTTTCATATAGGTTATTGTCATTTTTAATTGAAGAGAAGGAACTTAAATTGGAAGATATAAACATAATAATTGATCATAAAAGGATAGTAGGATGGTTGAGGACCGGGGTAAAAAGGACACGTACGGCATGAGAGCTAAGGTTCTTGATAATTTTTTCATGAAAGAACAATGATGATATCGGAAAATGAAGCAAACACAAAGCAGAACAAGCTAAGTGAGTGCAATGGAAGGACAATTAATGGGGAGGAACCATGAAGATTTCATGTGAGAACGCACTAAAATGCATGTTTAATTTGTTTAAATCCTGTTGGTTATTTTTTTTATGATGCAGAACTTGGTTTGTTGAACTTTAATTATATATTTCTTGTGACTTTGGAAAACAAGAATTCTATTTGACTATTTGTACAGCAAGATCAATTTCAAAAATTAGGGTTATGCAGGTATACACCAAAACTAATCACCAGCATATAATATCGATAATATTATATATATTATTATATATATATAATTAGTAACACAGAAAAATATAAATATTAGTATTATTTATATTTTTCTGTGTTATCAAATAATATGTATAATGGTATAAATAAATTTATTCATAAAATATAAAAATTAGTTATCCTATAGTTTTATCGTAAAGTGTATCTTGTATTGTATTTATACATGACTTTGCTTGGTTACTTACGTACTACATGTCTATAAATTTTTATGATGTGTTAATGATTCATGATTATATTATACTATTCAAAAGCATATTGGCATGGAATATATATTATGCTGACGTAATTGTTTATGTGTTTTTCTTTTAGATGCCATTTAAAAAAATTTAAGAATTTGTTAATAATAGAATAAATATTAGCTGAATTAGTATAACATATAATATAGGATATAATGTAATTGTAAATATATAGGTAATTAATAATTTTCTAATCAATAAATTAGTCAATAAAATATAGAACATCTGAAACTATTATTTATAGAACATCCACAATGAAAGCTATAAAACACCCGAAACCTAAAGTAACATTAACCAACTTTATATATTTTTAGAAACAGAACATTCGAAACTTAAAAACAGAATATCCGAAACATAAAGAAATAAAACATTCAATTTAAGTTGTTGGCTGATGTTGGCTGAATTTTTATTGGTTATCTAGCATGATTGATTGTAATAAAAATTACAATGATTATTTATAAGGTAACCAATAATTTTCTAACCAACAAATCAACCAACAAAATATAAAACATTTGAAACTATTGTTTATAGAACATCCACAATGAAAGTCATAAAACATCCGAAACTTAAAGCAATCTCAGCCAACTTTATATTTATTATGATATTGGCTGAATTTTTATTGGTTACCTAGTATGGTTGTTTATAAAATTAGTTAATATTATAAATAGTGATGTTAGATATATCATTGTAAACTTCTATACATCTAATTTATAATACGAAAAATATAAATATCGGCATAGAAAAATTCACAAAATACGTTAATACAACATATAATAGCACATAAACAGTTATGTATAGTATAAAAATAATGTATCTCAATACAAAAATAAAAAATAAAAAAAGACAAGAAGTCTATGACAATTTACAATGATATTCATAAATTAATTCTATTATAAATGTATAATGTAATTTCATTCTTAATACCAAATTAATAAAGATGACATCATATTTTTAGTTTTTTTTGGTGAAGATAGTTTTAGTTTGTTACGGTCAATTTATTTATTTATAATAAAAATATATCTAATGAATATGTTTAGAATTAAGATTAGTTGAACAGACTCAACTCCAAAAAGTTGGACTTTTGCTACTGGATTTTTAACCTTAAATTGAATTTTAATAAAAAAATTATTTTTATCAAACATTATATGCGCATCTTTCTTATAACTATAAGCTTATCAAATTGACCTTTATATTTTCTGATATCATCTTAGAACATCTTAAAATTGAGATTAAGTGTGTCTAACTTAATTTTAAAAATTTGCTTAAAAGATGAAAGATATTTCACACCTATAAACTTTCAAGAGGTCCTATCTTTGATCGATGTAAGACTTATAAAAAAAATGATATATATAATCCCATGATGTCTAATTCTTAATGCAAAAGGAGAATAACAAATATTAATGATATTAATTATGAATTGTCTATATATCATTCTTTTGAAAGTTACTACAGGTTGATTTTGCATTATTTTGTAATTAAAATGAGACGATATATTTTATCATTTTAAGCTGCCATCATATGTTTCAACATTATCATTATTATTATTATTATTATTATTATTATTATTATTGGTGACTTCAACATTGCTATGATTAGAAAAAGTAACGAATTAGGTCTACAAATATTTTTCTAGGTTTAATCAAGTTAGTCTTAATTCAACAAAAATCACGTATATTAATTGAAGAGGAAAGAAAAAGAAAAAAGAAAAAAATACATAAGAAAAAATAACTTACAGAGTAATATTTTTCTATAAAAGAAAAAGTCATTTTTATCCACGATAGTTAGATCATGGACAAAGCTACAATATAAGTTAGAATGAACTTTGTAAATTATAGCCATGAAAGTTTTTGAAATCTTACTTATTTATGAAAAGAGTTTGACTCTAGGGTAATGCTACGGTGAAGAGTATTTTTTAATGAAAAGTGAAGATTCGTCATTTTATAATAGAAAAGATAAAAAAAAATAAAGAGATCATATGCAATGCACATTGTACTCCTCTTAAAATTTAACTTCATTTTTCATCCAATTTCATTTTTCACCAAAGAAATTCCCCAACTGTAATTAATAATTTAAGTTAGCATAACTAGAATCAAATGAAAAGTTAAACTTAACTACACTTAGTCACCTCTAAACGGGGTGTTCATGGTTATGGTTAGTTACTAACCATAATTATATTTTGGTTAACCAAAAATTAAATTTAGGTTAGTAAATCAAATTGGTTTTAAATCATAAAACAGGTTATTAACCAATCACTAAATTAATAAATCGGTTTTTAACCGGTTTTGAAAATAATAACCAATTTTTAAAATTAAAAAATTTGGTTACTTTAAAAAAACCGGTTATTTTTGCTAAAAACCGATTTTTCATATAAAAATCGGATTGTTTTTAAAACCGGTTATCTTAAATTCAGTTTGGTTAACCATTTTTTAAACTGATTTTATTAATTCGGTTAACCATTTTTATAAAGTGGATACAATTTATTAACCAATTATAAAATTCGGTTATTTTAAATTTGATTAAGGTTCTTAAAATGGTTAATTAATTAAAGTGGTTTTTTTGAACACCCATCTCTAACGGACGAATATAAATCAAACACATTATAAAGAGTAACTTATCCTCTAATTTAGAGAAAATTTGGTAGCATTCCCCTTAAATTTTTAACTTTAAAAATAGGATATCAGGTAGACAAACGTGACCTTAAGAATCACAAAAAGTCATGAAGAGCTGGCATGTATATAATGAGATTAATATACAAACTGAGATACTATATCAAAATTGTAAATTTAGGATATCTATAGCAATATTGTTCTCTTGCAGCCTAAGGTAACTTCATGTACTTAGTTACGCTCTCACTTCATACATATTGCTCTATGTATTATTCAGTTCAAAGTTTTTATATCAAGATGAGGAATGTAATTCATGCAATTATAAACTTGATAGATTGTTTTAACTTCGTTCATGAACTATGGTTAAGGGGTCCGTGTTTTACTAGACAATTGTGTCATATCAAAGCGAATCTTTAACTCGCTAGTTAATACCACTTTATATTTAGTGTGTTTATTATGTTCCAAAAATATAGTGTAAATGTCCATCTTGTGTGATGAAAAGTCATTCGATCTGATATAATATAATATCTGCTCTCAGGTTGTATGTAGCCATGATAGTAAAAAATATTGAAGCAATAATGATCTCCCCACACCCCACATATTAGATGAAACTAGCAACAGACCCGCGCAGACGCGCGGGAAAATGAACAGAGAGGAGCCATAGGTGTAGCTTCTCTTGGATGTGCTAATCATTGTACCAGTGGGATTGGCTCCACGAATTCTCGTTTGGCTAATATCTTGAATTGTTACAATCCTTTTCCCTTAGACCATCAGGTGTATACAATACATATCTTTAGAAGGATAAAATTAAAATATTCTATGTTATAGGTCATTTTCTTTAATTTATTATAGATATAATTAGCATAGGTTTATAAGATTATTACCGTTGATAGAATAATCCTGCTATTGGACCTTCAATTATTTTCCTCAATAGTACCTTATCTTTTTATTAGAAATCTTCGAAGACTAATACTCTTCACATATCCTAATTATATCCCATCTTAGTGGTGGCCTCTATATGTGGCATCCTCTTATTATTGGATTAATGCAAGTATTAGTTGTTTGCTTTTTCTTCAAGTGATTAGTGGCTGGCAAAATTTTAATTGTTTGTTTAGCCTTGACGTAAGCCAGCAGAATCAAAAATGAATATGACCAATGAAAAAAATTCATGAGCAAAACAGAAGAAATAACATATTGTAATAACACGCATATATACATAGATAATCCTTAGAGCAAATAGTATTCCCTATTTAACAAAGGCACCCTATTAAGAAGTTAATTTAATCCATGCAAACATGGTGCCCATTATTCT
>JASCZI010241706.1:128256-160613 GCA_036250425.1 Stylosanthes scabra
CACGAAATGTTTTGCTTGTAGAACCCTGCACATCACAATGAAGGAAGCATCATCGCTGACTTTGATAACGCTATAGACCTGATCGACTTTGCTAAACTTTTGGGATAACTTTGTGCATCCACTTCTCGCTGTCAACATAGATAAAAAAAATGGGGCTAAATACTCAATAATGGACAAACAAAACTCATGCAAGCAACAGATATGTTCTCTTAAAATCCATTGATGGAACCTAAACTTACATTCTCATCCTTCACCTCCCTTGTAGTTTTGCCCAAGATCAACTTTGCCTCAGTATTCCAGAGCAGTACATTCATACATCCAATGCCATCTGTGATAGTGACATTTAGCCTATACCTGATAAGAACAATCACAACACAGGTATTGAATGATAAATCTTGCAACACCCATCAAACTCCTATGCACTAATAATAATTTCAGAACATAAAACTTACTTTAGAGGAGGCTTAGATCCTAACTGGCCACAAGCGAAATATTTATATAAGTTCTTCTTGTCCACAACCTTCCTGTGACAGTTCCTACAGAATGCGTAGTACCAACCCTTTGGGCCACACTAAATTAAGACCACAATTCCAAGGACCCATCACTTGGTTTCCTTTAGACGCTTACCTCAAAGTCAGCACAATTGAACAAATTATATTAATTGTTAACAGCTATAAAATTGATGCACCATACCTCATGCATGTTAAGGACTGACTCAATTTTCTCAATATTCATAGCTCTACCAGCAAGCTCACCACTCACTGAATGCTGCGACTGAGTGGGAATTTGAGCAATGCTCTGTGATGCTAGCGCTAATATACTGCATGTGAAATAATAGGCATTAGGCCAAAACAGCAACAACTTCTTAATTGACATAGTTAACAACAATTGAAAAAGGCTTAAGCCATATTCAAACCTTTGCCTAAATTGAATGACTTCAAGGTAATCAGGATTGAATAGAACCCTCAAGGAATGGATAGTGCTTTGAATGCTTGTTTTATCCAAGTAGAAGTTGGGCTTAAATAGTTGTGCAACAATCAAAACAGGTTCAACATTACCACGAAGAAGGAAATTGTTGAACCGGCTAACCATTTCCGCTCCAAACAACATGCATTTCATCTTTCTGCCCCTGTTTCAAACGCAGATTTAAAACGTCAACAACCTTTGTTGCTTAAATGTTTAGATAATATGCTAAATTCATAAGGTATTAGAGTAACTCTAAGTGCTCCAAGTGCACTGCCATTCTTTTGATTGATTCCCCAGTTTGTGTGACCATATCAAACTCCTCCTCCTTCCCAATAACATAACCCAATCAATCTGTGATCAAAACAAATATGGGCTTACTTTGTACTTTGAGTACATGTTTTAGAATGACTTATATCTAAGTGCACATGTATTACAAAGGGGAGTCATAATTAGTTGTAGGAACCTAAACAGATATCATTGCAAGAGCCAATACATATATAAATGTGTGGTTGTAACACAAGCTTGATATCACTATCCTATGAAATAAAAAGTTCATACCACTCCCATAAACTGCAGGAAACAATAGAGAGATATTTGTGCAGCCAAAATAGGACAGAAAAATCACCTGTTAAGTGGAATTGCCGCCATTATCTGCTCTTGATTCACCTTCAATTTTCACAGGAGCCACACAGATGTCTCCCACTCACAATCTGTTCATTAAAATAAAAAACACGGGAGTGGACTGTTTATTGGATTATTTCTTATTTATTAAGAAATCTATTTGCTCTACACCCAATACATACAAAATAACAAACTCAAAACTAATCCATGAAACATCCTACCGTGAATAAGAAGCTAAGAATTTTAGTTGGGAGAGGTGGCAGAGGATAAAGGGATTGAAAACAAACCACTACCAAATTCATCCTTCCAAGTGGATTAAAAACAAATCATCCACTTGTTGCGATGCAATATGATCATCGATCCTAAAAGCAAAGAGATCAAATCAGATGCTGAGATGCAACATTAATGCCATGCTTGAATTTACCTAAGCATCAAGAACCAAAAAAATATAAATAAATAAATCCAGATATCAAGTGAATTCAACACATGATCTTCCATTTTCCCAGACAAAGAAATCAGTGACCACCTCTTGGATGGTAGAAAATGAAGAAACTCCCACGTGCCACGTGGGCATCGGGAGCCCGAATCAAGAAAACATTTCAGAATGACTATAACTTGTGCTCCTGGAAGATGCTTTTTTGGTTTCAGAATCTGACGATGAAGTCATTCCACCATTTTGCACATTATGACCACATTAGCTTGTGCCAATATCAAGATTACTACTCCTAGTTCTTTTATTACTATCCAAATATACTCATTTCTGCAAACAGAACAATAATAGCAAATCACAAATGTAATCTCCATCATGCACGTTATAAAAAATATAAATTAAATTAATAAACGAATGAGGAATCTATGTAATTTCTTCTAACAGTTGCAGTCATAGGTATATGAAGGGGAGAGTTTGCGAACCTGAATAGAGGACAAAGGACTTTGGAGGCGTGGATTGGGGTTTCAAAAAAAGATCAGGAATCTACTCTTCGAACTGCTTCCCTGCAACCCGTACATCCTCACGACCCCCACCACCAAATTCCAGTTCAGCCTCAACGCACATACATTAGAAAACATGCCATTGTTAAGCCCACCGTAGAAAAGACGCCATTGCTAAAGCTGTTTCTAAAATCATTGGAAGACACCAACTCACTAAATGTTGGAGCATTATGTGTAGCTCAGAAAGAGAAGCTCAAAAAGTTCAATGTCAGTGTGGGATTTTAGGAGGAAAGACAGAATAGTTTTTAAAAAATAAAATGTCTTATAATTCTTCATCAAAATTATACATGAAAATAGAATTTTTTTAAATATAAATTTTTATAGTTATTTCAAATTAAATAGATGATAACTTTTATATTACGTGAATGATAATCTTTTTAATTTTCAATGCTCACTTATTTATTAATTACCTAATTGATTCTCTAATATTCGTTCATTACTCTAAATAAAATTAATAAACTTTTCATTATTAATAATTTCCTAAATTATGTTTGTAAATTTTTATCGTAATACTATTTACACATAATATCAATCTAATGAAACGTGCCTATAGAAAGTTTTCGTTTATTAAAATTGAAAACTTCTTTAAAACCACAAAAACATATGAACACACTGCACAATTAAAATTGGAAGCCACAATTAAAATTAGGATTCCATATGTGCCCCTCGCTCTATTTCTTTTTGCCTGAGCATCACTCATATCTAACCCGGAGATCAACTCCATCCATGCTCAACCCTATCCGCAGAAAATCAAATTGATAACACTACTCAATCAAATTGAGTACCTAGAGATCAGATTATTATTGCTACCCCTATGTGCCAATAATAGTGGATTTACTTTTTAAAATTTAACACGATTAATTATTATTATTACCCAGTCAGATTATAGTTTACTTTAATTTGGCAGATGAATTAATAATAAAATAATTAAATATTGTTTAAGATATTAAATATAGGATAAAAAATAAAAATAAAATATTTATTATATTAGAATTATGCATGGAAATAAATAGTAAATTGAATATGAATTTTAATATCTACTTTAATTAAAAAAGGTTCAAATAAAAAATCAATTTAATAATATTTATTAGAACTAGCGACTTCACATGAATGATAGTGCCTATTCAGAACTAACTTATAAATAATATTTCTAAATTTGTTAACTAACTTATAAATAATATTTCTAAATTTGTTATCTAGATTTTTTAAGCATAATAATAGAATGATTTTTTATACCTTATTTAATTTAAATTTTTTTATCAATAGTGCTACGAAACCCACATTAAGAAGCCAATAAATTCAATTAGAAGTTATTATCCAAATTAAAAATATCATTCAAAACTAAAAAAAAAATTATCATCCAAACAGAATTATAATGATCACCCATAAAATATATGAGTTATCATCCATAACTCATTTACTGTCACCACTACAAAAAAGTTATCATCCAAACACAATAATAGTGATCATCTATATAATATATGAGTTATCATCTCTAACTCATTTACCGTCACCACCACCACTAATCGCAACCGCCTGACCTCACCACCACCGCCTAACGCTAAACCACCACCAACCGCAACATTCATCAACACAACAACAATAACAAAAATAACGAGGAAGGCAGTAGCAGGCAATGCGACATAAAGAAGAGGAAGAAAATAAAAATCTGCAGTAGCGTCAACGGAGATTTGAAGAATAAGCGGTGGCAACACAGTGAATAAGATGAATAAGAAGAAGCGGTGAACGTGGCGGCATCCACTGGTATCACTTGCATGGTAAGAGGAGAAGAAGAAGCTATTGTGGCGAGGGTGCACGACGGTGGCTGTGGCGCAGGAGACAAAGAAGACGCATCAATAGTCGGCACGGTAGCAGCGCGGTAAGACTGTGGTGGAGGGAGGGAGAAAGAAAGGAAGAAAGAGAAGAGATATGAATAGGGTTTGGATGTAGGCTCCCACATTGGCTTACAAATATATATGCTAAAATATTTTTAAATGGTAGACATAATGTATCGAAAATATGAATAGAGTTTAAATAAGAAACGGTTGAATATTAATTAAATTAGGAATTATTTTTAAATGGTAGACATAATGTACCGAAAATATTGAAGTGATGAAAATTAAACAAATAATAAATTAAAAAGTGACCAATATATTATTAAAAATTATAATAATTATCAACTGAAAAATTAATAGAAAAAGTGGTTGAAATGATAATGAAGAAGAGGAGGAGAAGAAATTTGTTTCTCCTTTTAAATTCGTTTCCGTTTTTTTTTTAGATTTGATTCCATTTTTTCAACAAAGTTCGTTTCTGTTTTTTCAACGAAATCTATTTCGTTTTCCCTAACGAAATTGGTTCTTTTTGTTAAAAAAACAACAAAGGATGAAGGAGGTTTAGGAGGAGGAGGAAATTCACTTTTTTTTTATAAAATCTATTATTGTTTTTGAGAAAACAACGAATGAGGAGAAAGAAGAATAACATAGCGGAGAAGAAGAAGAAGGCGATGACAAAAGTTGATATAGTGAATAATATATTTCTAAAAATTATCATAATTATCAACTGAAAATTAATAAAAAAAAGTGGTTGAACACGCACGACAGTGCCTATGAAGCCGCTAGTTTAGATAAAGCTGCTCTTGATAATTTTGTATTTGTAATGTTATAAGTACTATGTTGGGGACCGCATGCCAACTAACAAGAATTCTAGTTTGGATAATTGGATTGCAAGGATATATAACATTGGAATTTCTTTTATTCTTAACTTTTCTTCAAAAAAAAAAAAGAAAATTCACTTTATTGGATCGTAGAAAAAAAGACATTAAATCAAGGATAACCGCTAACCTCGCGCGTCCTAACAGCCTCTTCCGATCACACGACGATCAAATCTTTCACCTTGGTCAGTCGAGCATCACAACTTCAATGGAGGAAACACCCACTCGTTCCACACCTTAACCAACACGTTAGGGCACAAGTTGTAAAAACGAACTAACTTAGAGGTTTTATTGAGAGAGGAAGGAAGTGTGCACACGAACGACACCGTTTTGAAGTTCTTCCAGCTCTCCCTTCCACGCTGACACTGCGTTACACAGTTTGGGCCCCGTTATTGCCACGTGAACGTTTCCCGTTGCCACATGGAGGGCCCAATCAATGGAGGGTCTCTAGCGTTCCGTTTTTTCGAATTGGGGGACCTTTCCGTATTTCCCAATGGTCGGGGGCACATTTTTACGCTTTTTAAAAGGTTGGGGCACATATGTCCTTTATCTTTTTTTTATTTTACCAAATCAAGAAGAGACTTTTATTTTTTTATTTTTTTTTAATGTAATGTGTTATATAACAATATGGTATATTTATGGTAGCAAAAAAAATCCTTTTTATTTCAATAGAAGTTGGATTGAGCCTACAAGCAAACAATGCAATCACAACATTCCAGTACAACATATGAAAATTGAAACAGAACCAACAAACAATTTATTTTGTGGATACCAAATTAAAACAAGCATAACAATATAGTAAAACTTGGAAGAGGTTTTATTTTAAGTTATCAATAATGCTTAAAGAATCTTTGAAATATCCTCTTGTTCTTGTTCTTCATCATCCATGGTGCAGGTGCTACCGGAGCTGGTGCTGGAGAAGGCCATGGCGAAACTGTAATAACGAGTCTTTGGCCAGCAGAGCAGTGACCTGCCACACCACAAATGTACCATTTTTTCCCTTCAGATTGCAACAAGACATGATCATCTCCACTTGTCATTGGTGTACTGTTTGTAGGTACCGTACAGCTCTGGAATGAACTTCCATCCACCTTGTACACATTGTGTTCTCCCACACTATACTTGAACACTGCAAAATCATCGTCAATTTCTTATCTTATATTTTAAATTTGAATTTAATTTTCATGCACCGACAAAAAGAGTTTTACACATACATCCAATCAGGTGTTACCACATTATCAAAAGCAATTAATTTTCAACCCCACCACTTCTAAAGTCATATAAATGCATGAGTCTGATTGGATGACTGTGTAAAACTCTTTACACCGTTATTGCATCAAAATTAAACTCCTTAAATTTATCAAAAGTTGAAATCTTAACAATTCAATCATAAAAGATAATTTGTGCGTACTTACTATACATATATATAATCATTTTCTTCTTTTATGAGATTAGCTTACCAAGTGTGTCTCCAACATGGAAGACCTTGCTTGCAGCCCAAGCATTGTAATCAAAGCCTGGTCTCCATCCTTGATCATCTCCAACAACAAATTCAGTTGCAATAGCAATTGAAGGCAGCAAGATGGCGGCAATGACCACAAGCATGCTGACACGACTAAGAATAGCCATAGCTAAATTATTAATTAATTTATCTAATTCTATAAGTTTTTTTCTTGTATGTTTGTTATCACCTTAAATATGTTTTGGAGAGATCAGAATACTTGTGGTAATGATAGCATACGTTGGAACTTATATTTATACCGAGCTTTCCGAAGAAGAGGTCAAGGGCCACGTATCTTTTTCTGTAATTTTATATTCCGAATTAAAGTTATAACTACTATGTTAGAGTATTGCATGAAGACACAAACGGCCACGGCTATGGACGGCATTGCCAAATAGAATTAACTTGGTTAGTATTAGTAATGTAAGGGCTAATAATCTAGGACTTGTTTAGAAATTTGTATGGTGTGTTAAATAAATTAAACAATCATCATTTAGACGCCGAGCTTATTGTCATGGCATATTATGAAGATGTCATTCTTAATAATTAAGGTAGTGTTTATCATAGTTAAAGTATAAAATAATTCTAGGTAAACAAGTATTTTTTCTAATTAAGTGTCTAATCAAGCAAACTCATTCACGCGTTTTTTACATGTTGTTTTTCACGCCGCTTGCATCAGAACTAGCACCCAGTACTCCTTCTCTTCCTCCTCTTCCTCTTCTTCTTCTTTCATTTCTTCTTCTTCTTCTTTCTTCTTCTTCTTATATCCGCTTCTTCTCCGCGTCAACGTCATCATTGTCGTCGTCAATATCTTCTTCTTCCTCCTCCTCCTCCTCATTCTTCTTTGTTTTACATTCTTTTTCTTCTTCTTTCATTCGAAGTTTAAATCAATTCAACATTGCTTACTTTGATTTATTATTGAATAAATCCATATCTTCTTCTTCATCTTCTTTTTCGGTGCATTATTGATTTTATTTCATCAGTTCATTATACCTTTATATTTCAATGCGATTTTTTAGTTTTACATGATTTCTTTAGTTTAATTTGATTGTGCTTTTTCATTTTTTCAGTGTATTATTGCTTTTATTTTGGTTCATTATACCTTTATATTTTGGTGCACCTTTTTAGTTTACATGATTTCTTTAATTTAATTGTGTTTTTCATTTTTTTATGCATTATTACTTTTATTTGATTTATTATATATTTATTTTGGTGCAATACACCAAAGAAGACGACGACAATGACTAAGAAGTTACAACATGAGAGAAGGAGGAGGAGGATGGAGGAGGAGGAGAAGGAGGACACGACGATGATGACCAAGACAGAGGAGGAAGAAGACGACGATGACGAATGAGGAAGAGGAGGAAGAAGAAGACGACGACAACGACAGATGAGGAGGAGAAGAAGGCGCTGGTGCTGTGACTGAAAGAACGTGTGTGAGAGCGGTGTTGTTACAAGTTTGCTTAGTTAGGAATTTGTTTTATGAATTTACTTGTTCAAATAGCATTTCTGTAAAGTATATTTAATAAAAGATGAACGCTCTAGTAAAGATGTTAAAAACATTTCTCTATATATAAAAAAAATCTTGGTAGCCAATATTAGAGAGACAATAGGAAGTCAATATCACTTTTCTTTCTTTTCTCTTTTCTTTTTTACCACTCACTATTTCCCTAATTACACTCATTGGCTCCCTATTGGTCCCCTAATGTTGATTCCGTAGCATCTCTAAAAAAAACATTTCCTCGATTGATTAAAGTTATAATATTTTAAATTTTCTATGTGCCATATCTTTTTTAAAAGCATTGCATTTATTTAAAGTGTAATTATTTTAGTTAAATTATTATTTTATTTGGCTTTATTATCAACATTTTGCATATTATTTATAAATTGAATATTTCTTAAATATTTTTGAGTTTATTTATGATTTGATATTTTCTCATATTTGAGAATTTGAATTTTAATATATCAATTTTTACTTTTAGATGATTTAATTTTAATTTAGCAATTCTTATTTGAATTTAACAGTATAAAAATATTTTACATGAACATCTAATTACATAATGCCATATCAGCAATATTAATTTTTTATGATTGCACGACTGTATAAAAGTTTTTATGTTGTTCAGTGCATCAAAATTAAACTCCTCTTATTTTTATTTTATTTTTAAATTTTTATTTTTTAATTTTATACTCTTTATTTATGTTTTTTATTTTTAATTTTTACTTCTCCTTTTTTAGTAATTATTTTAATTCTTATTTTTTTTAATTCTTACTTTCATGTATTAAATAATTTAGAGAATACTTTTTAATTATGATAAAATAAAAATCTTTAAAGAAATATTTTGATAATATTTATGTGAGTGGTGGAATTTGAAATTTTGTTGATAAAATCTTTATTTTTTCCTAATTTTATTTCCTTCTTTTTACTTTTTTTTCTTACTTTGGTTTTATTTTTATATGTTATTTAATTAATAGCAATATTTTTTCTCTTAGCCTATTTTTTTAAATGCACATGTTAATTTCCTTTTATCGTACTTTCCAATGGACCTTTAGTGTGAGAGGAAATAGACAATGAGAATGAGAGAGAAAATGTTCTTTCCGAGAGCTGATACCGAAGAAGGTGGTTGATATGGATGAGAGGAATAGTATCAGAATCCCAGAATTAGGATTATGAGATTCTAGGGCTAATATGGGAGGTTAGGGTTTAGAGAATGCATACCTTGGGGGGTGTTACCCCTAGTTTATATAGTAGCGGGTGGTTAATATTCGGATAGGATCTCTTTGTGATCTTATCGAATCTTTCATTTTTTAGTTCGATCTTTGACTCTATGGGCCAAGTAAGTTGAATATGTGCTAGTGGATTGGCCTTGTTGGACCGGTCCGTAACATTGCCCCCACTTGGGAAATGAATATATTCATTCGATTTCCGAGTTGTTTAGAAAATTTCAGAGTGGTTGATTACTTTATGAGTTATTCCGACTTGGTTGCCTTCCGACTGCTTACGTGTCAGTCAGTTTGTGGCATGTCGTTTTGTTTTTCTTCTACTGATGTGGTTGTGGTAATGATGATCTTTCACGCTTTTCGAATGAAAAAGTGGTGGGAATAGTTATCAAGAATTTAGTAACTGTCCCATCATTAGTATCCTTGCCCCTTTGAATTCCAAAGCGTATTGAAGAAGATTTTTTGGATTTCACAATTAAGCCTTTTCCATTTCTTTGAATTTTCCTTTCCTCGTTTCTGAACGCCCCTTGTTTTCTCTAAAGAAAAGAAATCATCTTTCTCCAAACTCTCGTCAACCAACGACTCTTTTTACAGGTACTGTTTATCTCTATATTTCTCGTTGCTTTATTTCTCTTTGGCTGTTTGTGTTCTCTGGGTCTTTTTATGCGTTCTTCAAGAACGTTCTTTTCCCAGTTGATTCTGCTTCTTCTCTTCTTCACCATTTTTTTAAACCACGCTCCTCCCCTTTGTTGAAGGCTTCTTTTTATTTATTAAAAGCCGAAAATGGGGAAGAAGAGATCTTGCCAGGATGTGAAGGTGCCTCGCCCTTTAAATGAGGTTGAAAATCGCCTCTATGGTTGGGTGGAGGAGGCTGTGTTGACCCAACCATCCGTCGTTGAGAGTGATTCGCTACCTGAGTTTTGTCGCAACTTTCCGTTGATGGAGGAATCGGGGATGGAGGGGGATTACGTGTTGGAGGCTGCTGGGTCGTCTGACCATGTACCCTTCCGGGCGAATGAAGGAAGTCCACACTTCCTTTGGGTCTATCAGGAGTTATTCACTCGCTTGAGAGTGCGCTTTCCCTTCTCGAACTTTCAGAGGGATGTGATGACTCGTTGTCGAGTGGCCGTCAATCAACTCCATCTGAACGGGTGGGGCTTCATCCTTACTTTTGAGAGGGTGTGTTTACACTATGGATTCCGCCCCACCATTCGACTCTTCTTCTATATTTATGACGTTCTCATTCCTCCGACTGGTTTCGACTACATCTCCTTCCGGGCTTGTCAAGGCCGCAAGCTGTTTGACTCTTCCGAGGATTCGATTTAAGAGTTTAAATGACACTACTTTAAGGTCTTGCCTGCTCCGGGCAGACGCGCTTTCTGGCTTGACCACGAGAATAACCCGTTCCCCTGGCTTTACTGGAACTCTTAGGTGAAGGACTTCACTGTGTATAATTTGGAGCCTTTGGAGATGGTCGCCTTTAAATTCCTTGTTTCACTTCCGGGTGGTTTGCCAAAGAGGAACAAGTTTACTTGTCGTTGTATTCTGGATAGTTTCGACGCTGAAGTTGGAAAATTTCTTGGTATATGAGTTTTATTATTTTTTATCGTGCTTTTGTTATGCTACTTTTCTCGCTGCTAATGCTTTGTTCTTTCTCTTCTTTTGTAGACAATCTGCTTGACGTCAAGATGAAGAAATCTAAGCTTAACCATTTGATGGCGATGATGGCAGATCCATCTAGGATGCCTCCTCGTGCCATTTTGCCTACTGGCCAGCCGTCCGCCACCGCTGCTGCTGCTGGCTCTACTCCTGCCGAATCTTCATCTCGGGTCCCTCCCGCTCCGACTGCTATGACGACTCAAAAAGCCAAAAAGCAGTCTACTAAGCATGAGCACCCGAAGGTTATGAATCTTGAAGGGGAGGAGGAAGCGAAAGAAGATCCTTCTGCCGATTTGTGGCGAAAAAGGCAGAGGAAGAAGGGTAAGGAGGACGACGCCTTCGACCGGGCGCTTGGGGAGGATTCCTCTTGGATCCTTTGACGTGGCCTTTCCCAAAAATTTCAATGATCGAAAGGCTTTGGATGCGGGTTTGACTTCGGCCTCTGTGAGGGAGTCTCTTGTCAAGATGCCCCCTGAGCAGCTTCTTGGCGAGTCGTACCACTACTCAGCCAAATCTCTCGCGTGCCTCCAGGTAGTTTGATTTCTTTTGTTTGTGTACACTTTTGCTATTGTTGTTGCTCTTTTTTGCTCATTATTCTCCTGGTTACTGGTTTAGGTTGGTGTAGAGACTGCTCTTGCCGCCAAAGTGAAAGCTGAGAAAGAGTTCTCGGCCGCCCTTGATCAGGTTGAGATTCTGAAGGGGGAGTGAGATTCTGCTTTAGCTTTTCTGCCCTTTAAAGAGAAGGCTGATAGTCTTAATGATCAGCTCTCCGAGAAGACGGGTGAGTACCAATTTGCTCTTGATCGGATTGCTCAACTGGAGGAGGACAACGGGGTGCTGAAGACCCAGTTGGAGTCCTTTTAGCTGTCTTTGGAAGGGAGAAAAAGCGGTCAGCGACGGCAGAAAAGCAGGTGGGGTCTCTTGCTGCTTCATTGAAGACTTTCCAGTTAGATCTGGGTACCGAGGTCACAGAGATGTGTCAAGAGACCTTGGATATATGTTTAGACCAAGTCTCCCATCTTTTTCCTGGCGTGGACTTTTCTTCCATAACTCTGAAGTCTCAATGGGATTCGAAGGGCAGAAGGGTCTATGTCCCTCAGGAGTCAGATGTGGCGGAAGAGTCTCCTCAGGCTGATGGGGTCCCACCAGAGCAACAACCAGAGGCTACAACGCAGATTTCGCAGCTGGCAGTAGGGGATGCGGCGGGTGTTAGTGGGGGATGCCCCACTTAAAATTTGTAATGAACATTTCTTTTTGGTTTTGTTATGCCCTTTGTGGCCATTGCTGATGACTTTTTGGGGTTGCACTTATTAGGTGCTCTCCCTTTTGTGGATATTGGTCACTTTGTTTGTGGCCTTATAAAGATTTGTTTGTTTGGTGCACTTTATAACTTGTGATTTTTTCTTGTTAAGTTTGCTTGTCGCGATGTCTTTATCTTTGACTATCGGTTTACATAACTCGTTTTTTTTTTTTTGCAACTCATCATCTAGGTGATCAGTCTGGTGTGGTTCCATGGCGTTTGTTCCGGCTACTTTATAGTTTTCCCTTTGGGTTAATTTTAAAGCCTTGTTTTTGGCTCCCAGGCTCTTTGTTCTCTCTTTGAGACTAAAACGGTGCATAATAAGTAATGCTTAAAGACTAAGAATAAAAGGAATAGACTTAAAGGTAAAGTACTGTTTTATTAATAACGGCCGATGTGGCCGGAACGCTTACATGCCTCATTAAAATCTCGTCAACCGAAAAATCCTCTTGGGGAAAAAAATAAAGATGGGAGGAAAAAGAGTACATGCCACAACGTTCTTTTTACATATGGTACCTTTTCAGGTTTGAAATGTGCCAGGTCCTTGGCACCTGTGTTCCCTCAACTGTGCGGAGCTTGTATGCTCCCTTTCCGAGCACTTCGACTACTTGATAAGGTCCTTCCCAGTTTGCTCCAAGCTTTCCTTGGGCAGCATTCTTTCCTCCTATGTCAGCCCTTCTCAGCACCAGGTCTCCTTCTTCTAGCTCTCGGTTCTTGACCTTTTAGTTGTAACGGGCTGCTAAGAGCTCTTTTGCTGACTGCTGCCTTATCAGCGCCTCTTCTCGAACTTCGGAAATTAGATTTACATCGATCACTCTACTCTTTTCATTTTCCTCCGAGTTGTAGGCCGAGACCCAACTGGTTTCTTCAGCAATTTCCAATGGGACCATTGCCTCGGTGCCATAAGTTAGCTGGAAGGGTGTTAGTCCCGTTGTCAACTGCTTTGTCGTTCTGTATGACCATAGGACGCTTCCGAGTTCATCCACCCAGCGGCCTTTCTTGTCATCAAGCCTTTTTTTTAATTCGTTTAGCATTATTTTGTTCATGGCTTCGACTTGTCCGTTGGCTTGGGGGTGTTCTACCGATGAGAATTGCTGATGGATGTGGAAACCCTCCAAGAATTCTCTGAATTTCTTATCGGCAAATTGAGTTCTATTGTCGGAAGTGATGACCCTTGGCACTTCGAATTTAGTGATTATGTTGTTCCACACGAACTTCCGGCATTGTGCCGCCGTGATTAACGCGAGAGGTTCAGCCTCCACCCACTTTGTGAAGTAGTCTACGGCTACGATTAGGTACTTGACCTGCCCGGGTCCTTTTGGAAAAGGGCTAAGAAAGTCTATTCCCCATTTATTAAATGCCAAGGTGACACAATCGATGACAGTTTAGTTGCTGGAATTTTCTTCACCTTGGCGTGCTCTTGGCATCTTTGACACTTCTTGATGTACTGCATGACATCGATTTTCATGTCTGGCCAGTACACTCCAGCGAGGAGTATCCTTCTGGTGATGGTTTTTACCCCTTGGTGTTGGCCGCAAGCTCTTTCGTGCATTTCGGCTATGATGGTGGGGACTCGTTCTTTTTCTACGCACTTGAGCAGGGGCATAGCTGCTGCTCTTCGGTATAGCTCTCCGCCCAGCATGACATAGTTCGCTGCGTCCCTTCTCATCATGTTCGCCTCCGATTTTTCTTTTGGGAGGATTCCCCTTTCAAGGAAATCGATGATGGGCTTTCTCCAACTGCTTTCAGCTGAAACAATTAGCACCTCTTGGGGTTCATCAATAGAAGGTTTCTCTTTGACTTCTTGGATTAGGGTGCGGTTGCTTCCGCTTGGTTTTGTGCTAGCCAATTTTGACAAAGTATCCGCTCAGTCATTCTCCTTCCGAGGGATATGCTTCACTTGTACTTTTTGAAAAATGTTTAGCAGTGCTTTTACCTTTTCCAGGTACTTAGCCATTTGAGGGTCTTTAGCTTAATAGTTTTCGTTCACTTGGGATGTTACAATTTGAGAGTCGGATCTAATTTCTAACTCAACGATTCCGACCTCTTTTGCCAGCTTTAGGCCTGCTATGAGTGCTTCATATTCTGCCTGATTATTGCTTGCTTGAAATTGGAACTTTACGGCCATCTCAATTGTGACTCCTTCTAGTCCTACAATGAGCACGCCTCCCCCGTTTCCTTTGTTGTTTGAGGATCCTTCCACATGGAGGATCCATGCCAAAGATTCAGGGTTTGTGTCATTGGGGGTGAGCTCTGCAATGAAGTCAGCCATCACTTGTCCTTTGATTGTCGTTCTCCCTTCATAGCTGATATGATATTCCGAGAACTCTACAGACCAGCTCAGCATTCTTCCGGCTAGATCAGGCTTCTGCAGCGCTTGTCTTAGCGGCTGATCCGTTTTGACAAAAATGGGACGGGCTTGAAAATACTGTCTCAGTCTTCTGGCAGTTACGATCAGTGCTAGTGCTAGCTTTTCCAACCTTTGGTATTTCAGTTCTGCCCCTTGTAGGAGTTTACTTACGAAATATACATGCTGCTGCACTTTATCTTTTTCTCAGACTAAGGCTCCGGCCACTGCTTCATCAGTTGAGGCTAAGTAGACTATCAGAGGTTCTCCTTGTTCCGGTTTGACTAAGATTGGAGTTGCAGATAAGTATTCTTTGAAGCTTTTGAAAGCTTCTTCGCACTCTTCCGTCCACTTAAATTCCGCCCCTTTTTTCATTAACTTAAATAGGGGGGCTGCCTTCATGGCTGAAGCTGCTAAGAATCTGGAGAGGGCTGCTAGTCTACCGGTCAGCATTTGCACTTCCTTCAGAGACTCCGGCTGCTTCATGGAAATAATGGCTTGGCATTTTTCCGGGTTGGCTTCAATGCCTCTATTAGTCAGCATAAAACCAAGAAACTTTCTGGCCTCTACTGCAAAGGCGCATTTTGCTGGGTTCATGCGCATTTGATGTTCCCTTAGCTTGCTAAAGACTTTTTCCAAATTGGGGATAAGTTCCTCTTCCGCTCTTGCTTTGACCAGCATATCATCAACATATACTTCAAGGTTTCCTCCGATTAGTTCTTTGAACACCATGTCCGTGAGCCTTTGGTATGTGGACCCGGCATTCTTCAGTCCGAATGGCAGTACTTTGTAGTAAAAGCTGCCGATTGGAGTGATGAACGCTGTCTTCTCGGCATCTCCGGGATACATTGGGATTTGATTGTATCCGGAATAAGCGTCTATGAATGAGAGATATTTGTATCCGGAGGCTTTGTCTACCAACCCATCAATGCTTGGGAGTGCGTACGGGTCTTTAGGACATGCCTTATTCAGGCTAGTGTAGTCGACACACATTCGCCACTTTCCATTGCTTTTTGGTACCATCACCACGTTGCTAAGCCATGTGGGGTATTTAATTTCTTAGACGAATCCCGCCTCAAAGAGGCTTTGAACTTGCTTCTTGGTTTCAGCCACTTTTTCTGGGCTCATTCGCCGCAGCTTTTGTGCTACCGGCTTACTGCCATGTATGATGGACAGCTTGTGGCTAGAAAAATTTGAATCTATCCCAGGCATGTCAGCCGCTGTCCATGCAAAGAGGTCGGAATTCGACTTCAAGAACTTGGTTAACCTTTCCTTCAACTCTTCCGGCAAGTTTTTTGTGATCATGGTCATTTGCTCGGACTTTTGCCCTACTTGGACTTGTTGGAGATCTCCTTCTGGCTTTGGTCTCTCCTGCATCTTATTTTCTGGTGGTTCAAGATCCACGAGGAGGCATCCCTTGGTTCCATCCGGCTTCTCAAGCTTTGGGATTTGCTCTTTGGAGATGTGTAAGGTGGCGTTATGGCACTTCTCCGCTTCTTGTTTATCACCGCGGAGTGCTCCTACCTTTCCTCCGTCGGTGATGAACTTCATTGTTAGGATGGAGGTTGCCACAATCGCTCCTATCCTGTTGAGGGTTGGTCTTCCCATAATCGCATTGTAGGCAGAGTTGTGGTTGACGACCAGTCACCTTATTTTTGTGCTTCATCTGTTTGGTGGGTCACTGATAGTAGCCCATAGTGTCACAAAGCCATCTGGGGTTACTCTTTCACCGGAGAAGCCGACTAACTCGTCGGAATGACTCTCTAGGTCTTTGTCTGTGAGTCGGAGTGCATCAAAGCAACGTCGGAAGAGGATGTCTGCAGAACTTCCTTGGTTTACGAAGGCTAGTCGGATTGTTGCTTCAATGACATCCATAGAAATTACCAAGGGAGGATTTAGAGTGTCAGTGGTCCTTCCGATCTTTTCCGAGGAGAATGTGATTTCTGGGGGTGGTTTGTCATGTAGCGCTCTTGGCATGACCTCCACGGCGAGGCATGAGTGTTTGCTCCTTTTGGCTGCTTTCCGGGATGGTGGGTTTCCTTCATCCAGCAGTCCTCCAGAGATCATCTGGATTTCTCTTCTAGCCACACCCTCTTTGGGTTCATCTTTTCGTTCAGCAGACTTATTCGGGCTGCTCACCCTTTGTCTTGTCCTTCTATCATCTCCTCGATCATTACTTCTTCCGGTGTATTCACGAAACTTTCCCTTCTTCAATCCTCGCTCGACGAACTCGAGGAGGTCACGACAATCTTCCACGTCATGACCGTTTTGCTTGTGATACTTGCAATAGGCATTCCGGTCACCTCTGTGAGTGTTCTTGATTGCCCGTGGTGCAGGGATTCTTTCCACTTGGGACACTTCATGAAGGAAGGTTGCTAGTGAGACATTCAGGGGGTTGTAGTAGGATCTACCGAAGCGCTGTTCCCGCCTGCTTCAGTCTTCTCGCGGCAGATCCTTCCAACTAGTCTCCTTCTTGTCGCGGTCAGTTTTGACTGCTGTTTGTCCTTCTTTTTGTTGAAGGTACTCGTGAGATCTGTCTTGAATCTCTTCCATTGTTTTGGGTGGCCTTTTGGTAAGGCTTTTCAGGAATGGGGTGTCCTCTCGAAGGCCTTTAACTAGTGCCATCAGGGTTGCTTTACACTGCAGCCCCTCAATTTGGGTGCATCCAGCATTGAAACGGTCTAAGTAATTCTAGAGAGATTCTTCCGGCTTCCGCACGATTGAGTAGAGATTCAGACATGTCTTTGGGAGCTTTCTTCGAGTGGTGAAGTTTTTCAGAAAACTTTCAAACAGCTCGGAGAAG
The DNA here is from genome assembly GCA_036250425.1 of Stylosanthes scabra. Lineage (NCBI taxonomy): Eukaryota > Viridiplantae > Streptophyta > Magnoliopsida > Fabales > Fabaceae > Stylosanthes > Stylosanthes scabra. Next base: position 145,875 of record JASCZI010241706.1, read on the forward strand.
CTGTTGATGCTTCTGGGCGATAAGGAGTTGAACCATGTCAGCGCGTCCTTTTTTAGGGTTACGATGAAGGCTTTGCGCTTTGCCGCGTCCGAAGCATTTAGGAGCACCATCCAATTGTCAAAGACATCCGGGTGATGTTTCGGATCACTGGTTCTGTCGTACGGCTCCATATCCATCAGGCACTTGAATTTCTTGGGGAGCTCTTTTGAAAGGATTGCAAGTGAAAAGGGGTGTTTGTTGTTTTCTTTCACGGGTGGATTTCCGGCCACAGTTGATGGCTTCCACGTATGGGAGCGTGAGTCACCCACCCCTTCGTCCTCATCAATGAAAGAGAGCATATTCTGGAGTTTTTGCTTTAACTCTTGTTCCCGCTTTTCGGCCTCCTCAAGCAAGGCTTGCTGCCTAGCAGCCATGGCTTCCGCCCTTTTCATTGCTTCAGAAGCGATTTCTGCTTCCCGAGTCTGTTTCTCGAAGAGTTCTTTCAGGGCAGCTTCCATCGGTTGGATGTTCTAAGTTTGAGGGATCATCCCCTTCTCCGGAGTGAACAGAGGTATGCGGTTCTCATCACCGCCTTCATTGTCGTGTTGAATATCCACCATCTTTTGGTTCGGAATTGGCGCTTTTGTCTCTCAACTCGGTTATAAGGTCTAGGTCCCAATAGACGGCGCCAATGTTAAGCACGAGAGTACCAAACAATGATCCAATGGACCTTTAGTGTGAGAGGAAATAGACAATGAGAACGAGAGAGAGAGAATGTTCCTTTCGAGGGAAGCACTCAGAAGAGTCCGAGGGCTGGTACCGAAGAAGGTGGTATAAACCCCTAGTTTATATAGTGGCGGGTGGTTAAGATTCGGATAGGATATCTTATTGAATCTTTCCTTTTTTAATTCGATCTTTGACTCTATGAGTCAAGTAAGTTGAATATCTCCTAGTGGATTGGGCCTTGTTGGGCCCGGTATGTAACAATGACTTTTCTTATAAAAGCTTACAATAACTTTGAACATGCATCAAATCAAATAACACAGACGAATAGATTAAAACTAAATTAAATTTGTGTATTATGTTTGGTCTAAAAGGTATAAAATTTAATTATGTGGAGACTAAAATGAAAATGACTAAATTATTTTTATTATTTAAAAAATAAAACAAATTATTGTTTCTGAACAAAGCCGTTGTTGTTGTTTTTGTTGGTGGTGGTGGTGGCGGCGGCGGTGGCAAAGGTGGTGGCAGTTGATAAGATGCGATAGAAGTGGAGTGGTAATTAATGCCGAGTGGCACTAGAAGGAGTAGCATAGAAATAACCATTGTTGAATGGATATGTCGGGTAAAAATATAATTAAAATTTCAGTCTTAATGTCAGTTCCAATCTTTCAATCTCTCTCCTAACTGGAGATATTGAAAATACTGAAATTCTGAGGATTGATACTTGAAATTTTAGTTTTTGTCCAAAAAATATAATACTGAGTTTTAATCTCCTAGTCTCAGCTCATTATCATAAACCAAACAGAGCCTTAAGGAAGAAAGTCATAATTTTTAAGGTAGGATAGAATCTCTCATCAAGTTGGAAGCAACATGGAATATCACACTGGTTGGTTTTTCAGACACTGGGAGATGCTGAACCCAGAGGATGAAAAAAATATTGTACAATAAAAAAAGCCACTAATACATTTACCGGCAATTGGCATTAGCCGCCTTATGCTTTGTCGCTAAAACGTTTTGGCGGCCATTTTAACTTTTGTCGGTAAATGTCATTTTAATGACCTCAAAAAACATATACCTTTTAGCGACTATTTTGCCGGCAATTTATAAGGCCGCTAAAACCTTAAAACATGTTTTAATTGTATTATTCACTTTTTCTATATTATACTCCATTGCTAATATTTCCACAATATATAACTGCATCATCAAACACAGTATTCAGGTATGAGTCATCAATGAACCAACAATCTTAGCATTCTTCAATCTATGCCACAAACACTTTGTATTACTTGAACTGCAAAAGAACTTTTTTCTTCCCATCAACATCTCATAGGAAAAAACTGTTTTTTGTACAATATAGAAATAATATATAATTGCAGAATTTAGAAAATTCTAAGCAAAAAATTCGATAATTAGTCACTAATAGATCACATCAATTAACTAGGCAAAGAGATTCAACTTGGTATACACTAAAGCAGTAAAATAAATGTATAGGCACATCTTTGAATGCAGCAACACCTAAGTTTTATCTTCAACATCAGATTCTGGCAATGCATTTAACCTGGCCTTGATATCTTCAACATTTTGATAAGTCCTTTCTAAATAAGTAACCATGACAACGTTCAAGCCATGCCACCAACCCTCATAATGCCTTGAACAGCAACAGCACTTGACCTTGTTGCCCATCAAAATTTCATAGAAATGCTGTTGTTTAAAAAATATATAAGAATCAAACATTTATATAAGCATGAAACTGAAAGGGCAAGAAAGAGTGACTAAACTAATTACATTATTAGGGACTAGTCTACTTTAACTATTGAATATCAGAGAGTTGTTTTTTTTGTACTCATGTTCATGTTAAAAGCAAATAGAAGTAACCAAAATTCACATAATTAAGTTGCTATCATCTAAAGCTATGTCCTTAGTTGAATTCAGTGGAATCCAGCCAAAAATAGACAAAAGTAACTCAATGTTAGCATTTATACCTTAAACAGGGGAATGTACTACAGTTGGTAGTGGCTATGGTCCCTCAAATGCTTCACCGCAATTTTGCTTCCCTCATATGCTAAATGGATACCATCGCAACCAGACTTTTTGAAACTGCAATTACTATTATAAATGGAGAGAAGAAGAATGTTAACAAAAAAAATGAAGAACAAAAACCAAATTTCATGGCAGTTAACAACTTAACATGCATAAGTAGCCTCTCATTGTCCATGCCAAAACTCAAGACAAATATTGTAAGTGCATAAGACAAAGAACGCACAAAAGACAAAATTCTAGCTATGTTTCACTTAAAATATTTGATCAAAACTATACTCATTAAAAAGTACTAAAGAAATCAAAGAAACCAGCTTTCCTTTTTATCTTGAGATGAAAAACATAAACATCATAAAGAAGCAAAGTGACAATGCAAATGAATTAAGTGCACAAGCCAAAAAAAATTACTTACATAATTCCGTTTTGACGAAATTAATAGACGAATAACTCTCTCAAGGCCATTCAAAATGAAGTAATGAAGTAACTGAAAAGATGAGTTTGATCAAGGAATCATCAGTCATAAAATTAGGTGGACAAACAAGCAACTTAGGTACTGAAACATAGTAGAGAAGCATCAAAACTAAGACATTCTTATATAAAATGTAAATTACTTGTGTATCAAGATATAGGACAAACAAACACATGAAGATTGGCATGAGTTTTTCAAACCTCTAATAGGAAGTTGTATTACAACCTGGAGGCCCAACTTGCTGTATGGATCCTGCAAGGTTTGAAGCTAAATTCTCAAGCCTTGTGATCACAGAGATATTATCCATATTAGTAGCCTTATAAAAGAATTTTTTTAATATGATCCAAAGCAACCATATCCCTCATTATGATAGTTGAGTATTGTAAGATTAAATCTATCTCACTAAGTACAGAAAATTAATGGCAATATACATGGTTTCCATCAAATATAAACAAGAATCTTAATTCTTCCATAGCAAAATAGCAATATACACGTACCATAGCTATAAACCTCAAGCCTAATCCAATCAATCAAACTTCTGTCTCCCAAATGCTGCAGTCTTAGGTTTAACTCTCCTTCAAGCTTCACTCTTTAAATCAGCATCACCTTCAACTTCATAGTTACATAAATGAGCAAAAGCAAATCTCAATTTCCTATTCCAATAATCCTAGTTCATCCACATTCAATAGATAAGAAAGAAAATCGAGGATAACTAGAAATTCCGAAACCTAATCTAACTGAATCAAGCAGAAACCAAAAAACACTAAGCCCTGATTTTGAAGCTTGCGCTAATCATTTTACCCTAGCAGCAAAGTAATATTTGGTATTATGCTCAGAACCAAATGAAAGGGGGAAACTATAATAAATCCTAATCACAGTTAGAGAAGATGTGTTGTGAAAGTAATAGAGAAAGTAATTGAAATAGAATTGAATGGAATGGAACCTGTGCTATGAGCTTTCTTCTTCAATTGTGTGGTGCGTGTGTGAATTGGTCGTGGAAAGGTGGAAGCGACCTCGGAAGGAGAGGTGGCAGTGACAACGACTTCGGTATCGGAAAATGGCGCCTAAAATGATCCTCCAGCGAGAAAGAAGTGACGGCGATGGCGATTTTGGTGAGGGAGGTTATATCAGATCCTCCAATAAGTAGGCATAAGAGGAATGAAAGGGAAAGGTGGCGGAGACGGCGACTTCTGTGGCGGCGACGATGACTTCGATTGTAACGGTAGCAGTGGCGGAGGAGAAAGAAGTGGATGAGGAGTGAGACTTTGCTTAGGGTAAAAAGAAAAAGCTTGGATATGGTTTAAAATATAACTGAGACGGTGATACTTTAGTGGCAATAATCACAATTGCCGATACAAGTTAGGTAATTAGTGGCAAATATCTAATGGCCATAAAAAAAATACATTTAATAATATAAACACCGGCAATAATACAATGGCCGGTAAAATTTTGTCGCATTTTTTCTTGTAGTGAAATTGGAAAAGATAATTGTGTGTTTTGTGGTGTTGCAAATGAAATGATAAATTAAAATTTTCTTCCTTGCTAATTTACATGTTATATTTGGGCATTTTCTTTGTAACGGTGTGGTGTTACAAATTAAATAGAGTGTTAGTTTGATCAAGAAAGTTAATTTTTGAAAAAAGAGGAAATAGATTAGATTGGCTTTTGCAATTTTGTATAGGTAGTTTGGAACAAAAATGTTCGGTGACCAACTACAAATCAACCAATATTAGCCAATTGTTTCCTTATTTGACTTTTATTTAATTGCACACTCATGTAACTGAAAAAAAAGCTTCACGCGCCCATTCAAGAATAAATGCTAGCTATTATGTTATTAAATATGTAATAAAAATAGTAATTCAAAATGGGAGGACCAATTGTTTCCGTAATCAATTTGCTTAATTCCTTTTTTATTTATATCATAATTGCACAATTATTAACCATATCATAGTGAATATTCAAATAAATCACTTTTTGAATTTTAAATGATTTTTTTATTATGGTTTAATTTTCATTTGCAATATAAATAATGTCATCATTCTTTAACATTTGAAAGAATTACACACTATATTGCTTTTGCTTTTCTTCGTCTTTTGTGAATATCATTTTCTTTCCTTACTTTGTTATATTTTTTTATATTTTTTTAAAAAATTTTAACGTATATGTTGTTATTAGTGATTCTCTTTTATTATTATTTTTTAAAATTATCATTATTGTTTTTTATGTAGAATTTTGTTTACATTTCTTGTTTCTCCATCACAAATGGCTATTAATTTTGACATCAATATTGAACCACATGTGGAGGAAGATATTTGTAGCCTGAATATTCCGAAAACATAGTGATGAACACAAACAATTTAGAGGTATTAATTATATTTTTTAGTTTTGTTTTGTCTTGATTTTTTTTATTTGACGCTATTATAGTATCGTCTTTTCATACAATTTTTGTATCTCTTGTATTTGTTATTTTTTTTTGTGTTGTTATTATGTTTATATGTAATAAATAACATCCCAATTTTTTTAAAAAATAACATCATATTATCTAATAAACGAAATAATATGCATGAGTCATATATAACTACAATATTAAGAGTAAATTAACATCTTGAAACTATAACTCTGAACATACATAATGCATTTTTGAATCGTAATCTTGCTATTTATTTTTAATTTTTTAGGTAACTGAACAACCTACAACCAATCATCATGTAGATCCGGAGGAAGGGATGTGCTTCGGCACATTAGAGGAGGCACGCGATTACTATCAACGATATGCAGAGACGGTTGACTTTGTTGTTAAGGTAAGAAACACTAATTGGGAGACCAAAAATGGTGATAGAGTACATATTAATCAATCATTACACTGTAACAAGGATGGGTATCGCGTATCTCATGTTAAGGCGCCGAAGAGACGGAAGACAGTAGCTTCTGCAGGATGTGGAGCTCGTTGTCATATATCATTTGACGAGACAGCCGCGTGCTGGAAGATTTCGCGACTAGAACTATCACACTCACATCCTCTAAAACCAAAGTTATCTAGAATTTTTCCTGCGTACCGAGAGCTAAGTATGCACGCGAAGGACATTATAGAGCAGAACGAGCAAGTGGCAATTCGACCGAGCAAGACATATCAGGCTCTTGCTGATCAGGCTGGTGGACCGTCCAACCTCACATTCACCGAGAGGGACGTCCGAAATTACATTAGCCGTAACTTACGGGTCGCAAGAGATGAGAATGATTCAAAAGAATTGCTTATGTACTTTTCACGGTTGAAGGAGATCAATCCAAACTTTTTTTACAAAATCGATGTCGATGAAAACCAAAGTATAAAAATGTGTTTTGGGCAGATGCTCGTTGTAGAGCTGCTTGGGAGTACTTCGGTAATGTTGTGTCATTTGACACTACCTACAAGACGAATAGGTTATTTGAATTTACTAATTTACATTTTATACTTTTGTTATTTGTGCCTTCATTCTAGATATAAATTAAACCTTTTTTTTAAATTATGAAGGTACGAGATGCCATTTGCTTCCTTCGTTGGCGTCAACCACCATGGAATGTCAACGCTTCTTGGTTGCGCTTTACTGAAGAATGAGGAAAGCAAGACGTTTGAATGGCTTTTTCAAACTCTGTTGAATTGCATGGGTAGTGCTCCTGCATGTATCATTACGGATCAATGTATACAAATGCGATCTGCTCTTGCGGTGACGTTTCCTTCTACATGCCATCGATGGTGCATCTGGCATATCCTAAAAAAGATTCCGCAAAAGTTACTTGGTTATAAGCACTATCATGAAATTAGCTCTTGCTTGAAGAAAATAGTATGGGAATCTAGATCTGAGGAATCATTCAACGAAGATTGGCAAAACTTCATACACCAACCTAACCTGCATGAATGTCGTTGGTTAAATGGTATTCTCGGAACTCATATCTTTTTAAAATCTTTTCGTCACCTTTTTCTAGGATGTTATTAATAGCTCTCAAGAGATGTAAAATAATCTGAATAACGGATGTTATCTAAAGCCTTTTCAACGTTTATGCTCTACTAGGTGGACGTTATTTTAAACCTTAAACAGATGTTATTCAATGTGTTTAACGTATGTTATTTAAATGCTTTCATCGCAGACATGTATGTAAACAGACACATGTGGGTTCCCATATTTTTTAAGGATGAGTTCTGGGCTGGAATGAGGAGCACTCAACGAAGCGAGAGTATCCATGCCTTCTTCGATAAGTTTTTAAATTGTAAGAGCTCACTTTCACAATTCGTCCGTCAATATCAGAACTGTTTTCAATTTTTAATAATAATAACTTCCAATTTTTAATAAAAATAACTTCCAATTTTTTTAAAAAATAACTTTTTAAGTATTGTTATTGGATGGTGATGAGGACTATCATGTTTTATTTTGTCGAAATCGTGCTAGTTTTAATATTATTACTAATGTATTTGCTATGGTTTCTTATGTTGATACAGAACTTATCAAATGAATGGGCTAAAAAGATTCTAAGTGATGATGAAAGCTTAACAGAAGAAAAAATTGATGACGTTGTGAGTCAATTTCTAAAAGACTTCAAAGAGGGTTCATTGGAAACCAAAGGATAGCCTCCTAGTTTTTCCGCATACATAGTTTCAAAAACTTCTTTAAATGCCTACACAAGAATTCTTGCACAAAAAAAAAAAATAACTTCCAATTTTTTAAAAAAATAACTTCCAACTTTTTTAAAAAATAACTTCCAACCTTTTTTTTTTTAAAAAAAAAAAACTACCATGTCTGCCAAAAGAATGTTATTCACAGATAGAATCATAACAGTAGTTGCTTTATGAAAGGTTATTGTGGAAGCAAGCAAATTGTTATGACTAACAATAATGTAAGATTCAGCCAAAGAGGAAAGCAATCTATCTACATGGATCAATTGAACTCAAAAGTCAAATTCACAAATTATTATGTTGGTTTAGTAATTTGCATTGCCAATTTCAACAAAAACTAGTGAAAAATAACAATGATATAAGCCAGAGAACAGAATGATACATAAGAGTTTTTCATGGGATAAACAAAGCCATGATAACAAGATCAGATACACCCCCAAATCATTTTTCTACGAAAACATCTTCAGTAGCCACACCAAAACAGTAGTGACACTGTTAGGTTCACCCTTGAAGAAGGAATCACACTCCCTACTCATTTTTCTTCAATAACAGAACCCACTTAAAAAAAAATAAACAAAAGGAGGTTTTGATTAACAACTTCCAATAGAAAGCCTAGTAAACCAGAAGAAAAAAAATTGAATTATAACTTACAACGTGAATCTGATGTTTGGAAGGCACATCATCAACCTCCCCACATTTCAACAGATGAGAGTGTGCTATGGTTTCTTTCTTCCCTTTTTGATGTTATTTTTTCTCCACCCAGCTTGTAAAATTGGTTCACATAGGAGGGGATTTTGCATTTGGAGCATGAAATCTGGGAATGGAATTGATTTCATCTTTTGATTCAATTGATTTGATTGAGCAGGTTTTAGGGATTTGATTTGATCTTTTGGGGTTGTTAATTGTAGATAGTATGATACCCTTTTTAATTGTAAATAAATGCTTCTAGACGTTACTAATTAACATCGGTGTCACCAAAAAAAAAATATAGCATGGGTGTTACACGCGCTGATCTTGAAAGTGGGATTTTAGGCTATTGTATAATAATTGTATATAACAAGTTGGCTACGTATCATTATATAAAATTGACATGATAAATTTAAATTTAAATGTGTTATGATCATATAAAAAAAATTATGTTATATGTAGATTAAAATTAAGTATAGAACACAGAGATAAATAATCTTTTGATCTTAAATCATTCCTAACATTTTTTTTCATATCAAGATCGTTAATAATATGTCATTTATGATTAAAATCGGCCTTCTAAAATTATTGGACAAAATTGCCCTTAGCTGTGTTAGTATTAGTTAAGGAAAGTAAAATAAAAATTAATTTTTATTTTTGAAAAATAAATATATTATTCAAAAATCTCAAAATTCACAAAATGAGTTTTGTGAATCCTGGAAAATCATTTTAATATCATTTTAATATTAGAATTATAGAGTGTAAGATGATGCCTCCCATGCTCCACAAGTTGACACTTGATAAAAAAAAAAAAACAAAACTTAGTATATGTGATAAATCCATTCTACTCTCATGCTTACACAAAAAAAAAAAACAAATTATACTCTTAAAAATTATAAACAGTTTAGCATCACATTTTAGCATTCATGCTCAAATTGAAAAAAATTAATATGGTAAGGCAATCAATAGCTACACAGTTTAGTATTTATGCTCAAATTGAAAAAAAAAAAATTACATGATGGTAAGGCAATCAAATTTTATGCATGATAAACAAATAACGAGTTTTATTTCATTTTGTTGTTAATATGGAAAACAAAGATCAATGAAACAAGCAATAATTTTACAATAATTCTAGGTGAACAAATGGTTTTGTCAACCAAATGCTTAACCAAGCAAATTTGTCCACGTGCCATCATCCCCCTTATTATAACGAAATATAACGTCTTTTTTCCGTTTTTCGTCTTCTTAGATTGGTTCTTCGCTTTCATTCTTGATTTTTGTGATTGGTGATTGGTGATTTCTTCTTCTTTTGTGTGATTTTTCAACTCTATTTCTGCTCTATTTTTATCTTGCGGCGCGATCTGTGCATTTACTTCGGGTAATTGCATTTTTGTTCTCTGCAACGTTGTTAGATCTAGTCGTCATTTTCGTTTGTTTCTTTTGTTTTTAGATTTCGCCTTTCAACGTTCTTCTTTGGTTGGTTGTTCATGAATTATAGGTTTTTGTTGTGTTTATGTGTTGTTTTTACTTTTGTGCAGTTTAAATTAGCTTTTCTGCGCAGTTGTTTAGTCTTAGTTTGGTTCTGAATTTACTTTTGCTCATTTTGACTTTCTATTTCTGCGCAGTTTTTTAATTTTACATGGAGAAGAAGAAGAAGAAGATGCAGACATGGAAAAAGACAGGAAGGAATGATGGAAAAAAAGAAAGAATAAGCAGAAGCAGATGTAGACATGGAAGAAGGAAGGAAAGAAGAAAGAAGAATATTTTATTTCTATCCATTATTGCATTCTATTTCTGTGCAATGTTGCTTTATATTTTGTGCATTATTGCTTTTTATTTTTGCGCAGTTTTTTATCAGTTTTACATAAAGAAGAAGAAGAAGAAGAAGAAGAAGAAGATAATGATGATGATGATGATGATTTTATTTTTGTACATTATTGGTTTCTATTTCTGTACAATGTTGCTTTCTATTTTCATACATTATTTCTTTTTATTTCTGTGCAATTTTTGAAACAACAACAACAACAGCAGCAATATAAAACAGAGAAGAAGATGAACAACAATAACAACGATGACAATGTAAAACTGAGAAGAAGAAGAAGAAGAGGAATGAGGAGGAGGAGTAGGAGGAAAATGTCATCGCGGATGAGAAAAAGGACGACGACGACAAAGGAGGATGAGGAAGAAGATGATGAAAACAGATGAGGAAGAGAAGGCTTGGAAGATCAAAACGCGTGTCCATACGCTTTTATGGTGAGAGTGGTGGTATACTGATATTGTTATAAGTTTACTTAGTTAACCACTCGATTAATAAAAACATTTGTTTAAATAGCATGATTGATAATTTTAAACCATAGAAAAAAGATAATACATCTATTTATAATCTGTTCTTAAAATAGTAAAGTAGTGTAAAAAATCAGTGTTGTTAATCGAACAAATATTTGAAGTTCCTAGTGGCTTTTGGTCATTGAAAGTTAATATATATTGCTGTTTAAAATAGACATTGGCTAAAAGTAAATTTTAAAGCTCTGTAAAAAAGAAAAAATCAAATTCAAAGATCAAGAACCAAAATCATCAGTAGTTTTAATTTGTAAAAAACTAATAGTATTATATTTTTTTAAAAAAATAGTTATCATTAGCATGACTACGTTACTTCTCCTCTTTTTCTTCTACCTCAAATTTTTCCTATTTGTTTTTCCATGATCCTATTCCTATTTACTCAGGAATTTCAATAATCAAAAGTATTAGTGTAGCTTGATCTCCTTTTTCTCTCTTTTTTTCTTTTTACTTTATTTGATATATAAGATTTAAATATAGGTTTTTTTTAAGTAAATATTTTAAAAACAAAATTTACATGAATAAATACTTCTATGTATATTTTTTTTTGTGCAACGTACCTTGTGTCGCTGGGAGAAGACGAGGCACAAAATTGAAGGAGTGTCGCTGGTTGAGGTTGAGTGATTCGGCTTCGTTTTCAGTGCCACCTGCGTCATTCGAGGAGAGGGGGTGCCGCTGACACACCCCACGGCACTAGGCAAAACTAATGACTCCACGTGAGGCTGCAGCACTGGTCCAAACTAGTGCCTCTAGGTGTAGCCGCGGCACTGGTGCAATCTATTTGGCAAATAAGTTTGTTCAATTTAAGAGAAATTTGTATAGAATTTCAAACTTTGCATTATTGTTGCAAATTAATATAGTGTGGTTTTATTTTTAAAAGTTTGACTGTGTTATTTGCTTAATAAGAACAACATATTTGAAATAACTAATAAGCCATTACTCATGCAACACATCTTTTGTTAGCAGTGTATAATCAATTATTTATTTGTGGCTCCTTGACTTAGTAATTAAGTTTTTTTTAGTACTGGTTCATACTTCATAATAATATGATATATTAATTAAAATATGACTGCCAAAAATAATTTTAAAAAATATGAATGACAAATTAGGGGTTAAATAAGCCATGGATGATTGCTGGTAACTATCTGGCAGTTAAACCATGGATACCATCCTTCAAACCTTGTGAAAAATCCTTTGGGTCAACCATGGTTTGGATACGTATCTCGGGTATGAATATTTGGTACTATCAAGAACAGGCTATGTTGCATATTGTGGAAGCCATAGGGAAGCCGGTTAAGGTTGATTTTGCTACCAAATCAGCGGAAAAAGGCAAATATGCAAGAGCATGTATCTAGATTGATCTGGGTAAGCCTGTGAAGAGAAAAATATGCATTGATGAGTATGACTTTGACATAGAGTATGAAAGTTTGCACTTGGTGTGTGACAAGTGTAATTTCTACGGTCATGAAACCAAAGAGTGCAAGCATTTTAGAGAACAGATTGTAGACACATATGATAAAGCTGCCATGAACAACCAAGATGGTCTGGGCGGTGCTACAGTGACCCAAACGGTGGTTGGGGATAGTTCAGGGAAAGATTTTTAATTTGGTAAAGTTCCTGTGTTAAATGCGGAAATTACGGAAAGTGGGGACTTAAAGGAGGGAATCAAGCATGTTTCTTCCTCAGCGGGTCCCATGCACTTGAAACAATATGAGTGGTTTGATGTTATACGAAAGGGGAAACCTAAGGTGGACCCAACATGTGCAACTAAGAAAAAAGGTTTTGTTAACAAGAAAAACCAATTTTCTAATGCTCATGGGCCCTACCACAAAAAACACTCTCAATTGGGCCAAAAGGCATCTCCCACCTTGCACTCGAAACATTCGAGTTTCCTTCACAAGGGCGTGGAATCGGTGATGCACCATACACCAGCCGGGAAGAATGGCCAAAAGAGACCAAGGCCGGCGTCTCTTCAGAACTCGCCCACACAAGAGGATACCACAGCTGCCGGAATTTTCATCTCTCCGGAGCCTCCGACGCAGGTGGTTGAAGGTCCGCCGGCAAGTGATGACAACAAGAATTCTGACCGTAGTGCCCAGTTTCCGGTGACGTCTAAGAAAGATGAGGCTTCCCGTCAAAAGACTGACGTGATGAAGCCGTTTGATGATGCTCCATCTTCGAACAAGGCTTTGCCAACCATTGAACATGGTAACCCGGTTCTGGTGCCGATGAAGATGGATGTAGATGCTCGGATCAAGACCAGCGTGGTGAAGTCGAGCAATGAGAATGCCAGAGAATGAGGTTTTTTTTAGTTCTCTATTTATCTATACTATTTTTATGGTTATGATGAATATGTCAGATTTCAATATAATCTCTTGGAATATTAGGGGTGCCTCAAATAAAATGGCCCGTGTTCATTGCAAAGAGTTAGTTAGAAAATTTCATCCTTCTGTGTTTGTTATTGTTGAAACACACGTTCTATTTAGCTCTATGAAGATGTTTTGGGACAAGTTAGGATATAATTCAATTGGTGTGTCAGAGGCAAAGGGGCATAAGGGTGGTATTTGGGTTTTGGCATCTAATGCTTTGAAAATTACTTATAATCCAGTGGATATTTCTGATCAATGTGTCACTCTTTATCTTGATTGGAATGATAAGAATTGGATTCTTAGTGCTGTTTATGGTAGCCCTCAGCCTCGGACTCGGCTTTGGCTATGGGAAAAGCTCATCCAAATTGCTCATTTTTATCTATATCTAATGCTGCTTGGATTGTAGTTGGTGATTTTAATGAGGTTATTTCAAATGATGAAGTTAGGGATGCTTTATTTCCATCGCATAGAGCTGACTTGTTTTCTAATTGTCTTGACCAATGCGAACTCCTTGATATGGGTTTTATTCGTAGAAGATTTACGTGGTTCAGAAAAGTTCAGGGTAACAAGCATGTGGCTAAAAGACTTGACAGATGCCTTCATAACATCGCTTGGCGTGTTTTGTTTCCGAAAGCTTTTGTTGAGGTTCTTAATAAACTTCACTCGGATCATTGTCCTCTGCTTATTAGATGTTGTGGCATGCAGATGTCCAAAGGAAATCGTCCTTTCCGATTCCAAGCCATTTGGGCAACACACCCGGATTACATGAATGTTGTGAAAGATTGCTGGGCTAAGGGTCTTCCGGACATTATGGCAAGCATTAAACAGGTGCAATATGGGTCTAAGGAGTTTAATTCCAAGGTGTTCGGTAATATTTTTATTCGGAAAAGGGAACTTGAAGGCAAAATCCATGATACTCAAATCCTGTTGGAAGACTCGGATTGTGATGATTTGAGGCAGCTTAATCAGCAACTTCAAGATGAATTTAACAAGGTCCTTTTACAGGAGGAACTCATGTGGTACCAGAAATCAAGAGAAAATTGGGTTAAATTTGGTGACCGTAATACCAAATTTTTTCATACTCAAACTCTTATTAGAAGAAAGCATAATAAAGTCCATGGTTTATTCCTCAAAGATGGAATTTGGAGTACTGATCCTAATCTCCTAAAGCTTGAAGCCCTCTCTTTCTTTCCAGATTTGTTTAGCAACACTGAGGATATCGATTTGAGTTGTTTGGATGGTATCCCTTGTCCTGTCTTGAGTGATGAGGCTAGACAAAACTTGACCTGTGAAGTTTCTTTTGGTGAAGTTGAGGCAGCTATTAGAAGTATGAACTCTTTCAAAGCCCTAGGTGCTGATGGTTTACAAGCTTTCTTTTACAAGGAATACTGGCACATAGTTGGGTTTGATATATGGCAGACTATCAAGAGCATCTTCGAAGGTAGGCCTATTAATCCTTCAATGTTGGAAACTCTTATTGTTTTAATTCC
>JASCZI010241707.1:1481-13501 GCA_036250425.1 Stylosanthes scabra
ACTTCAATAGTCAAATATAATTGGTATAGTTAGCAATAAATGAACTTAAATCCTATAAGGACTCAATTTGATTCTCATTACATGAATCTTTCGCAGTATTCAACATATAAAACAATATTCTTATGACACTGCAATATCACACATCAGCAAAGACAGCAAGTATGGAAACAAGACTGTAAAACACAATGTCAATAACATTGCACATAGCATGAATCATGGTCTCAAGACAAAGATAGATGACACTAAACGGTTGTAAGCAAAAGAAGTAATAAAAGAATAGCATATAAACCAAAGGGGCAAGAAATTTATTTCCATGGTGCACCTTATTCAAATACAAATTTTAGATTACAGATGAATCTCAAGATATTTTGTAAGAACTTGGGGTGACAACAACAGTATGGCTAAATAATATTACAACAACTTACCAGAGTGTTTTTGATGATTGAGCTATGTTGAGAAGAAGGAAGTGATCGGTTAAAGGCAGAAAAGGGTTAAAAAATAAGGACCTATTTGGAAGATGATTCATGTGTGCTATGCAATTTAGTTAAATTATTACTTCTGTCGCCAGATGAAATGCCGTAGAAATCTGCCAGGTAAGTCAAAGCCTCCGAGTTGCTGTTACAAACCTTCCATAATGATGAAACCTCTCCCTTAGAAACCGTGCCCCATTCCTCGCAAACATCAAGAAAGTCAAGAAGCTTTGAATAAAACAAATCATAATTCATCAAGATGAATGGAATAGGAAGCTTTGATCCAATCCGTTCGAGCTGAATCAACGCCATTATCTCAAACACCTCATCCAGAGTACCAATCCCACCTGGAAGAGCAACAACAGCAGTCTTATCGAGTGGATTATTCCTCACTACGACATCCACCAGCCCATGTTTCCTTGCAGAGAAAAATCTGAACTCAAAAGTCAAAACAATATAATAAGCTACTAGCAATCAAATCTATTGAATAAGAAAACCAACTTAGGTTGGTCGAGTGGTCAGCTCACTCGTCCATTTAAGCAAGTGTCGGGATTTCGAATTACACTTTGTGTATGTGGCAACCTATTGGCCAAGTGCAGACCCTTAAACCCTAAACCCACTCAGATCCGCACTGGATTAGCTCATGACCTGTTGGGTTGGTGAGAAACAAAAAATTCTACTGAATAAGAAATCAAGCAGTGGTGGCAGATTACCTGCAAGTGAGGTAATTTTCTGATGGTAAGTAAGGATGGTAGTTGGACGCCGCCCATTCCCCAGCTTCTTTTCCAATCTTGAATCCACCAACTGGTTTTCCTGCTTGCAGAGCACCTTGAGTAACTGCGTCCATTAGCCCTGGTCCAGCCCCTGACCATGAAGTGCAATCCAAAAGATTTGCTATCTACACAACAGTACAACACATGTATAAAACATAAATGCTTTCATTTCATTTTTATGGAAAAAGATTTTATCAGAAAGAGATCCAGAAAGGGACGAGACATCCTCATATAAATACAAAAAGACATGATTAATGGAGGGATTTGTGGTTAGAAAAAGGTTTGTATATTCTTGCAGATTTTACGCTAAAAGCCTCATATCAGAATGATGAATTTGAAAACCTTTCATGAACCACACGCCTCCTAAAGGATAAGCCATGTAACAATGCTAGATTATCCCTTTGTGTAAGTTAGAAAAAGAATAATTATACACAACCAAGCTATTTGAAGAACCAAGCTTAACCAAGTCCAAACCTCACACGCGCCTCTCCCTTTTATTACGTTAATTATTTTTTCGAAATTAAGATCCCTTATTTTTCGTTCATTCCATTTTTATCTCACACGCATTCGTTTCGTATCAGTATCAAAGGAAGCTTCATCGTTGTCTTCCTCACTCCTTTCACCGCCGCTCTCCATCGTCACTATGATGATTCCGTTTTTTTGTTTCTGATTAGTTTGAGGATGAATACTATTAATTATGTAAATAGGAGGAGGAAAATGAGTAGTAGCAGTAGCAAGAAGAAGAAGAGGAGGAGGAGTAGCAGTAGCAGGAAGAAGAAAGAGGAAGAAGAAAATGGAGTACATTTGAGTGGTAACTTTCAATAATTCAAAATCCGTTTCTACTTTCCTTCAAAATCCGTTTCTATTTTCATGAAAATTCAATTCAGTTTTTATATATGAAAATTTGTTTCTACTTTTCATTCAAAATCCGTTTCTGTTTTTATTAAAAATCCGTTTCTGTTTTCATGAAAATCCAATTCAGTTTTTCATTCAAATTCGTTTCTGTTTTCATTCAAAATACGTTTCTGTTTTTATTAAAAATCCGTTTCTATTTTCATGAAAATCCAATTCAGTTTTTAATTCAAAATTCGTTTCTGTTTTCATTCAAATTCCGTTTATGTTTTTATATAAAATCCGTTTCTATTTTTATTTAATATCCAATTCAGTTTTTCATCATCAACAACAACAACAACAATAACAACACCAACAACATCAACAATTGAGGAGGAGGATGAGAAGGAAGAAGAAGATGAGAAAGAAGAGGAAAAAAAAAAAGAAGAGGACGAAGAAGAGGACGGAGAAGAGGAAGAAGACGACAATGACGATGATGGCTGCGGCAACAACAAGAAGAAGAAGAAGGATGAAGAGAAGGAAGAGGCGCTGCAGCAGTTACGGAGAAGAAGAAGAAGAAATGGGCGCGTGTTTATTCACGTTCTTTAGTGGGAGTGGTTATTTTTTGCTTGGTTGGACTTAGTTAGGGTAAATGCTTGGATGTGTAGCATTACTGTTAGAAAAAAACCCTTAAGCAGGCCAGGTGCTTTTCATCATAGGGAAGCCAAAATGGTAATCCTATCCCAAATAAGATCAATATTCGAAAGGGATCATTAAAAGCCTTAGGGTTCCTTTCCATGTCGTTCAATAAATAAATAATTATCTGAACCTCCATAAGAAACCGTTTACCAATATCAGAAATTCACAATTGTCCTGGTCCATGCCAGAAGGCAGAAACTAATAATGTTTTTTTCAGAATTCCAACTTACCCTATTCACAGCAAGCAAGCAAGAAGAAGGCAGTAAGTTAAGGTATGAATACTTGCCTCTTTAGACAGCTCTTGTGCTTGAACATAATGGGAATGGCCAGGCCCCATCCTTGAAGATCCCAGATACACAACTCCTCTACCTAATCTGTTTATGAGTTCGTAACATCGTTTGATCTCTTCTCTAACCTGTAATATAACCGAGCCACAATTAAGGAGTAAGTTTACTGGCTTCATAGCGAAATTCCAAAGAAGTTTCTTGATATATACACATAACCAATACCACCATGTAGAATGAACAAAAACTTTTAAAAAAAAAAATGAAAATGACAACCAAATCCAGAAACACTAAACTTAATGCAGGCAAATTAGCAAGTTCTACCAAAAATGCTAGGAAGCCACACTTATTTCTTGCTCTGTAGAAACTAGAACCAGAATATGGAAAATCATACTTCAAAATTCTAGTTCAGAGTCATCAAAACTCATTCAAAACTTAAAGCTCTTTGAATGATTGCAACTAATTCCTGAAAAGTTTCCCGTTCATAGTGGAGAGCCGTACCTAATAACTTAGTCATTAACTCAAACTACTGTGTTTCTGTTTCAATGCCCATAACTCCATATCCAGAAATTCAGGATTGAAGGAAAAGGTATTGATATTATTCCATGAAAATGTTGAAACACTTTCCACAATACCAATTTTAAGCATAGAAAAGCCACTAATTATAAATTATAAAAAAAAAAAATGGTTGTTAGATACCTCACTTGGGCTCTTCCTCTCATGAAAGTGAATTAGGTCTTGCTTGGACGCAAAAGGTGTTGTTTGAATGGGCTTATGATATTGCTTTTGAGAGTGCTTGAAACCAACGCTACGAAAAGTGTGCGCTGTGGAGAATGAAGAAGGGCGCGTGATTCTTGTTGGTTCATTGGTAGAGATTGTTGGGAGTCTCAGTGTGAGTCTGAGCATCATATTATTAAGATGTGAATCCAACGACCCTGCCACAGAGAATCCCATCCCATTCCCTCAACACACTCACTTCCAAATGACTCAAATATTAACGATCAATCATCAGTCGGAACAAGGTTTCGTTTTTGTCTTGTGTCTTCCTCTAATCCTGGGTTTACATGTTAATTGTTAAGCATAGTCGTAAAAGCTATACCGGTCAAAGGTTTAAAGGTTCAACCGTTGAGTCACTGGTTGAACCGTTAAACCGATCTCAAATAAATAAAAATATCTTACTTAATATTAAAATTTGATGAAAAAAAAAAAAATCTTTCAATTTCTAAAAAAACTAATACTAAAATACATCAAATAGTTCAACATTTTTTATATAACAAGTCAAGAAGAGTACAACAACTTACAAAAACAACATTCTCAAAGGTGTTTTTGATTATTGATAATTGCATATGGTGTTTGTGATGAACCATCTTAAATATTAAAACAATGTCCAAATGAAATTCGGTCAATCACATATTTACATTGTAGAAATAATGACTTGGAACTCAAAAAATCTAAGCAAATATCAATTAAAGAAGGAATGAACAATTCTGCAGATAATATAAAGGGATAAGTATTATTTATACCCAAAAAGTTTGAGTCAAAAATTTTGTTTGTTATAATTTTTTTCCTCAAAATTGCCATAAAAAATTTAAAAACACATTAAAAAGACCAAAATTGCATTAGATATTCGCGTATCTGATCCGTGGATCCGCATATCCGCACCTTTAATAAATAAATAATAAATAATAAATATATATATGTTACTAATGTTAGTAATGTGAACCCTAGCGCAGCCTCCACACTAACCACACACCACACTTTGAATCTGAAACTCTCTGCATCTCTCCACTTTCAGCCTCCACTACGCACACTAGTGATCCCACCCCACCCAAGCACCGTCACATCACCACTCACTCCATTCACACCCCGACAAACACCGTCCTCATCACCGTTTCTCCGCGACTTCGCCGGCGCCAACACCCACCGGTCATCGTCCTTTTCCAGTTTTCTCATTGTTGTGTCGTCTGCTCAAAGAAGAATAGAAAATCGTCGCTGCTTCGTCTCTGCTCAAAGAGGATCGTCGCCGCCTCGTCCTCGCTAGTAACTGTCGCCGTAAGCCCACTCAACCGTTCTGCTCGTTGACACCGTTCTTCCCGCCGCATAAGCCTTGTGCCGTCTCTGTTCTTCCGATCTGCTAGTCGCCGCCGCCTACTTCCTTCGTGTCATTGCCGCCTCTATTCTTCACTATTAACCCTAAATCATTTAATTTTTCTTATTGTTTATATTCTTATTACCCTAAATCTCTCTAATTTCAAATTGGTTTATATTTTTCAATTTCTGATATTATATGTAAAGTTTAAACTGATTATATTTTCTTATTGTTTAAATGTTGGTTGCTTTTCAATTTTAATTTGTTGAATTTATATTTGAATTGTTAATTGGTTTTGTGTTTAAATTTATAATTTCATACTTTGATGATTAATAACTGGTTAGAATTGAAATGGCAGGGGCTTCGTGACTTATTTTTTCTAAGCAGGAACATTTTTTTTTCTTTCAATTTTTCCATATTTGCGGATATATCCGCAATCCGATCCACAATCCGCGGATATATCTGCACTCGGATCGGAGACAAAGGCAAAAAATGCGGACATTGTATCCGATCCGATAGAGATTGTGCGGATCGGATCGAAAAATCGGCCATATCCGATCCGATCCGTCCACAGCCCTAACATCACTGTCACCACTCCAACTCCAAAGCCACCATTACCATCACAACTCTCAACCACCAACTCAACACCAGTCAACCAAAACTCTGAATACCAAAACTCTGAATATTTCACCAACAGTAAGCCACATCAACCACCTCATCCCTATCCTACATTCCCGGTCAACCCACAACCGCACCACAACCAAACAAAAAAAGAGAGATAGACAAAGAGAGGGTCTTCCTTGAGGCAACCATGCAAGAAGAGCTTGTCGCCGCGGACAAACTCCATGACGGAAGTAGATCTCGGATTTGGAAGCCATGACTTCGAGGAGCTGAATGCCGCGGAGGATGGAGATCTTGTGTTTGGAGGCCATGACTCTGAGGATCTTCTCCTTGTTGACGGCCTTGATGGCTATGCCGTCACCGGTGTTGATGTTGCGAGCGTGGTAGATCTTGTCGAAGGTTCCATGGCCAAGGAGCTTTCCAACCTCAAATCGGCGTTTGTGGTCGATTGTGGGATGTTAGGGGTTTCGGTATGGTGGTGATGGTGGTGGCGGTTATTAAATGTTTGGTGTTTGGTGGTGGTAGCTAATAGTCGTGGCGGCGGTGGCCAACCTTTCATTGTGATTTCCTCTCCACACCATTTTCTGTGGGTTGTAAATTGTGTGTCAAATTGATTGGGTGTGTAAACTTGATAGGGATGATGATGATGATATTTATTGCTGTGGAAATTTGCTACTTCTGCTAATGGCAGGTTGCCAAACTTTATAGCGGAACCCAAGTAAAGTTTCATTTCATTTCACAATGGATCTAAAAGCCTAGAGAAGTTAGAAGAATTGAAGAACTACTTTTTGTTTTTTGTTGGTCCAGGCTTTATGATTTGTTAGAACAACTTAAATTTCAAATGTTAAATAAATATAAAATTAAAGAAAAATAAAATGATTAATTATTATTAATAAATAATAATAGTTGAGGCAAAATGGTAAATATGTTTTTTTTTTTTGTTCATAACGAAAACCTTTGTGACAATTTAAAAAAAAAAAAAACCGTTTGTGACGAACAAAATTTTTAGTCCAAATATTTTGGGCATAAAGAGTACTTCTCCTAATATAAAAGTAACATGAATCAATAGGTTCTGCAGAATTATTAAAGAAAGGTAAACTAAAGAGAATAAAAGAGAGAAAATAAGAGAAAGACTAATCCAATATCATTGAGTGTAAGAATGAATGAACAACAACAATAACTACACAAGCCAAGATTTATATACTGCATAAACAGAGCCAAGAAAAGAGAAAGAACCTCTAACATAATCTAATCCTAACATACTTTAATTTGGCTCTATTACTTAACACATAAAGATAGTACATAACTCCAACACACATTACTAACATCATAAAAAATTATCAATATTCATCAACACTTCACCATTAACAATTATAAATCAACACATATTAATTAGTTAAATTCCATTCTAACAAGTAATTTAATCACAAAATAACAAGCAATCCCATTCACAAAATAACAAGAAATAATTCAGTAACAATAACAATTAATAAGAAATAATCCAATTTCAGTCATAAAATAAGCAAGAAATAACTTGAAAAAAAAACAAACAGCAGTAGCACTATAGCAGTGTAGCAGGAAGTCACAAATCTTACCAGGAGATGCACGGTGCCGGGACGGTGACGGGATGACGAACAGACGACGCTACGCAGTAGAGCACGGACGACGCGACGCAGCAAAGCACGGACGACACGACACAATAGAGCACGGCAATGGACAGGCGGCGGTTGTGAGTGTGAAGGTTTAGGGGTGAGAGTGAAGATTGAGGATGAAGGATTGTGGTCTGTGGAGGCACGATGGGATGGGGAATTGGGGAATTTTAGGGTGGGTTTGGTTTGCGTTTCATTTTCTGTTTTCATTTTCAGTGTTTTTTGTTTTCTGAATTTTGTGAAGGAAAAAGTGAAAATAGCAAAAAACACGATTTTATTGTTTTCACAATAAAATCCTGTTTTCTTTTTTAGGGTTCAGTTTCCTTTTTTTCAAAAAAAAAAAAAAAGAACCAAAACGGCGTCGTTTTCTTCGTCATTTAAAAAAAAAAATTCGACCCGGTTCGGTTTTTCTCAAAACCTGCCGAGTCACCGGTTTTTAAGAAACCGCCCGGTCCAATCCGATTGACACTGGTTTTTCTGCATGTTCGATCCTTTGAGTGTGTCGAACCGGCCAGGGGTCCAGTTTACCGGTTCGACACGGTTTTTACAACTATTGTTAAAGCTCAAATTGGCCCCAAAATTTTCGATCGGCAACTCAAATTAGTGCATAAATTTTTAAGTTATTTAATTTAGCTAATGAAATTTCAATCCATGATTGATGTTGGCCCTAAACAATTTTCCGTTAACAGCATGCTGATGTGGCATGTTGATGTGGACACTCTGCCACGTGTCAATACACGTGTCAAAACTTTAACTCGATGTTTTGAGCAAAATTCAGTCAAATTTCAAACTCGTTGACTCGTTTATAAACTCGCGAATTTGAACGAGTTTATCCGAGTTTACACGAATTCAACCGAGTTTATTGGGATACGAGTTTAATGCTGAGTTAACTTGATTCCGCCACCTAAACTCATAAACTCATAGGAGTTTTTTTTTTTTGTGACCCAAAACTCGTAAGAGTTTAAGAGTTAAAACTAGAGTTTGACAACTATGTTGCCACGTGTGACAATATGATTTGTCCACGTGTTACAACACTATTTGTCCACATGTCACTAGTATGTTATAAATGTACATAACTTAAAAAGGGTCCTGAAATTTCACTCGCGATTTATTTTAGTCCCAGATATTAATGGACGCAAATCAAAGTGTCTTCTAAAATATTTTTTCTTATTTTAATTCATAAATGCAAAATTATTAATATTTTTGAACTTCAACTTTTCTACTAGCAATTTTAATAAAAATTATTATTACATAATAGAAATAATAAGAACTTTTATTAAATTTGCTTACATAAAATGGATGGAAAATTAGTAACTTTAAAAATATTAATAATTTTGTATCTATGAAATAAAAATAAGAAAAATTATTCTAGGGGCCAATTTAATTTGTGTTCATTAATTTCAAGAGCTAAACTAAGTCGCGAATGAAATTTCAGGGGCCTTTTTGAATTATGTACATAGATATCATAGTAGTGAAACGTGGAAAAATAATATTGTGACACGCGGACAAATCACATGTTGTGACACGTGTCATTCATTGCCACTTTATCACTCAGTGCCACGTGGTCAAACCATTTTTAGACATGTGTCACTGACTATCCACATCAACATGCCATGTCAGCACGCCGTTAATGGCAAACATGCCATCTTTATATTCCTTTTTTATTTAAAAAAATACATTTATACCACTAACTTTTTAAAAATTGAACAAATTAACCCTTGGTGAAATGTAATACTATTTGTACATTTATTTTGGTTAACTAAATCATTTATTTCTATACTAAATAGAAGACTATTTTGATATCAAATAGTATAAAAAATAGAGTAAACATCCTTCCCGGTCCCCAAACCTTTTCACTTTAGACAAGGCACCCCTAATGATGTTAACTTACCAAATCGGTCACCGTCCTTTATATTAAATGTATAATTTAGTCCCTGTAACCTGTTGCCAGTAGGTTACCCTGATGGCATGTCAGTTCAAATGCCAATTGTGCATCTCTGTTGCCAAGTTGGAATGGTTGGATATTGAGAGGGACACATAGGCTCCTCCCAAAAATTTCAAAACGTTTCCAATTCCCTTGATTGTGTTTTCATAAATCTCCCTATTCTGACCTCTCATTCACAAAAGAACGCTAACTCTATGATCTTCTTCATTTGTTTCCCTCCAAAAACGAGCGATGAAGGTGGGTTGATCGAACCTATTTCGAGCTAATTACGGACGCGAGGAAGCTGCCTGCGTGTAATTAAAGGTGTCTCTCAAAGGTTAGTTGCTTCTCTAACCTCTGTCTACCTGCTATGTTCTTGATTAGAATGTATGTACATGATCATGAAGTTTCTTTTTAGTGATTGATTAGTGAGTTTGAGTTCTATACTCAGTGTCGTTACATTATTCTCTATTATCGCGATTTTAGTCCATCGTGTTTAGGGTTTGTATTTATGCTTCACTTGGTTCTATGTCTCTAAGAGTAAGCCTATGTGTTGGTGTGTTCTCATCTTTTACTGTATTGTAATTCTGTTTATCTCATTGTTTGGGGTTTGGTGGAGAGGTCAGACAGACTTTATTCAGAGGGTTACTAGTTAGATCTAGACCAGATTTCATATCAGACCTTTCCGAGACGTTTATGCCATTATTGGAACAAATCCCCGGATTAGGATTCTCTCACGCAATTGCCATCCATGCAAGTAAAGCTGTTTAGTGACTTTTGTGCTTTATTTAGTTTTTCGTATTGGTTAAGTTTCAGGTTTGTGCCTGAGACCTGGACTTGAAAAAAAGCTTTAATTTAATGGCAGGGTTTAGGGTTTTTATCTATTGGTGGAATCTGGTTGTGATTTCTATTTGGTTGCTATTGGTGGAGAATTGGAATAATGTCGCATAAGCTCTACAATTGTATATTTGGGGCAATGAACTTCTTCTTTCTCTTGTTCCATGCATCACTAACGCTGCCCTTGCCATAACCACCCATGTTGCTCCAGCATTGGTCACCAGACGAAGCACACACTTGCTCTTCCATGACAATTTTATCAATAGAATTCTCAAAATTTGAAATGGGAAATCCTAAAAGAGTTTCGAAACATCAAAAGGGAGAGAAAGAAGAAGTGAGTAGCACGACACCAGGATGAGTATTTACTCTATTCACCCAAATAAACTTCTATTTGACATAAAAATAACTATATTTGGCATAGAATAAATAATTTGTTGAGTTAAATAGGTGTACGTCTAAAATTATTATTTGTGAAATACCTAACAATCTCTAATCTTCGAAGAAACAAAATAATTAAGCCCCTCTGTTGGTTTGACTAAGATGACTGTTGAAGAAAATATTTGTGGTTCACATTTTCATCATGGAAGGAATTTTATAAAGAATTAATTTCGTAATCTCCATTTTTTTTAGCTAAGTAACATTAATAGAGGAGCTTGATTTTACTGTTCTATAAAAAAATTAGGATTGTAAGGTATTTCTCAAGTAAAAGGTAAATTTGTATAATTCTTAAAAAGCAAAGGGCATAAATATTCTTTTAAAAAAACTACAAAGCCTAACACGTTTTTTTCTTAATATGAGCTAATATTTTGACTCGAACACCTTATTTTAATAGAATTTAATTTTATGCACATATAACACATATTGTATATTACAATTTCAAAAGCCATTTAAAGCTAGTTTTGAATTTTATTATTTTAAAAGTTATTTAAATACATAAATATAATTATATAATTTTGTAAACTATATATATTAATAAGATATCAAAATTAAATTCAATTTTATAATATTAAAATTTATAATTTAAAATTTAGTAGTTAATATTTAGTATATTGGTAAAATTTTTAGAAAAAATAAAGATATTTGTTAATCAAGTATAAATATTTATTTAAAAAAAAAATTCAAATTAGTCTTTAAAAGATTTCGGATCTAACACTTTAATTCTCAACAAATTTTAGGTAACAACCACTAACAAATTGGTACATACATCACTTCTAATCAAATTTTTAATATTCTTATTATGTAAATTAGCTCCTAACTAATTTTATCATTAGATAATTAATTCTGGTGAGAAAAATTATTCTCTATTATTTTTTTTAAACTAAACGGGACAATTATTCTCTATTAAAAAAACTAAAGGAATTAATATGATATCAAGCTCCTCCAAAGTTATTAATCACTCTAAAAAGTAAAATAATGCTTTAATCACCCTTAAATAAAGATTAGTGAAATTCACAAGTAATAAAAATTACAAAATCAATAATGATTAAAATGTTATTTTACAACTTTACCAATTTAACAACTTTAAATAATCTTTATCCGTCAATATATACCATAAAAAATTCAAAGTGCTTAGTATGATTTTTTTTTTTTTTACATGGCTTAGTATGAAATTCTTAAAAGGCCAATTTGGATAACTAAATTTGTTTCTTTTTTTTTTGGTCAAAACTAAATTTGTTTCTTTGGTGGGAGGATAACTAAATTAGTTAATTGGATGGGCCTGAGTGCCTGTAATATGATTGGACTATGTGAAGAATTGGGCCTTGTTTAGATATTTTGGGCCCAAGTCGTAGTAAATATACCACAACCCTAAATTGCAACGTTCTTTCCTTCTCCCTCGTTGTTA
>JASCZI010241707.1:31521-47763 GCA_036250425.1 Stylosanthes scabra
AACTTTGCAGATTCCCAATCTCCTTTTAAAATTGCTATGTGAAGGGGTTGGTAGTAGTTGTGGTTGAATGCCCTGGCTTTTTGCCAACAAATGGTATTGAATATGAGTTCAAAATTCAAATGGAACACTACAATGTCTATGGCTATAGAAGATTACAACATTTCTCTGCAGATCAAAACATGAACATGAACCTAAACTACAGAATAAACCCTAAATTGGTCCGTAAGAAATTTCAAATCAAAGACTTTGGTCCTAATAATTTTTTATTCTTTATAAGTTCTCAAGAATTATCTGAGCTTGATCCCTTCGTCGGGACTAATTTGTCTTATACGGATAAATTTTTGAAGATTTAATTGTCTTGTAATAAAATTTGTCAAATGCTTATTTAATTCAAGGTACATGTTAAAATTTTGATTGAAAGCGGTGGAGGGACCGATCTATCCTACGGAACTAATCCTCCAATACTTCTAGTAAATAAAAAATTGTTAGGCATCAAACTTCAAAGTGTTCACTGTGAAATCCCTGAAAACAAAATTGGATATTCATACTAAAACTATATGTTGCCCCCTTAGTTAAAGTATGTATATGAATGATGAGTTCAATTTAGTAGCATTTTCTAAAATGAAATGTAGAATCGGATATAACTATTTGCTATTAAATAGAACATATTCATCAATAAATTCGACAATTATAAATTAAGAAAATTAATATACCTTTAAGTAGTAATTCACACAAACCCCAAAATATTACAAACAAAAATCATCATTAAACATTGCTAAGGTTACCTAATCCAAGGAGAAACTAATACTACGAATTCCTTTTAATCTAAATTTGGGTTGAAATCTCACAAAAAAATTCTGTCTCTTAACATGAATTTTTTTCTTTTTCAAGACTAGACGTTGAGACCTCTAATTAATGGTAATGGTAAATACTTAATACCTTGTCATGTTCCCATGTATATAAAATTAAAAGAAAAGAAACAAATAGAAAATGACATACCAAATTCAGTGGCAGCAGACATAGACATAACTGGACTTGATTCTGCAATCGACATTTCACAAGTGCTTCAATGATGGAAGGAGGAACTAACAGAACAATTTGGGGTCTTAAATAAAGACTTGGTGTATATATGCTTTCCTTGTTCACAACGCAAAGAAGGAAAACACTTCTTTGCTGGCTTTCAAATCATAATATGTGTATATACCCTTTTAATTAATGGAAAGAATACAACAACAATCTCATAAGGAAAAGTTATACTACTATTACTAATGTTATTATTCTTTCATCTTCTTTTTATTCCCTTGTTATATTTGGTTCCTTCTCGTGGTGATTCGTATTTCCACTTTCTTATGTTGCTTTTTTGTTGCTATAGACAACAACTTATCCTTTCTTTATATACTTTCATATGCTCAAGATGATAATCTTCTTTCATTTTGGTGTTGCTCTTCTTTCGTTTTCTTTACTAAGAAGCTTCCAAATTTTTTTGTTCTCACGGTTTCCTGATCCGATAGCAAAAAATGTTAAATATAATGGAATATTTAGTTAGATAAAATAAATATATATTCCACTATACGACTTATATTTAATATTTTTGTTACGATAGGACCTAATTATTAAATTTGGTATAACGTAGAAATCTAATAAAAAGTATATAT
This sequence comes from Stylosanthes scabra, assembly GCA_036250425.1. Taxonomy (NCBI): domain Eukaryota; kingdom Viridiplantae; phylum Streptophyta; class Magnoliopsida; order Fabales; family Fabaceae; genus Stylosanthes; species Stylosanthes scabra. The sequence continues at coordinate 33,177 of JASCZI010241707.1, forward strand.
ATAGACCAAATGAAAAATTTTAGTTTGATTTCTTATGTCTCTTTTGTGGTTATATTTGATGCATATAAAGTGTTTGATAATTTGCTTCACTGAAGATATTAGGCTTAAAACAGAATTTTCAGGCTTTTTATTTATCTAGTGTTACTTTATTGATTGTTGCATTCACATTTCTTTCAAGCTTTACTTTTCTTGCTACACGTGCCTTCATTGTCTCTCTTTTCTATTTTAACTTTAATGGAAGTTTATTCTCTTTCCATATTCATAAATATATTATCATTCATGTTCTTATTAGAATAGCAATCTATTATTACTATTGTTACATGGCTGCCAGAATTGGAACATAGATGGGAACCTGCTACTAATTTGTTCTTAGCTTTAAGGAATGATAACCAAATGAACTTGCATTTTTCTATTTTGACGAAGGATTAAAGGTGGCAATAACAATTCTATCCGCGGATATTCAATTCGGTCCAATTCAATCGGGTAGGGGTTGTCAATCCGATTCGCAGCGGGTAGGGTTGAGTGCGGAGTGGGTTGAGTTGCAGGTCGGATAGGGTTAGGGTTGATGCTCAACCATATCCGACTAACTCGCACCCAATATAAATATATTATATATTATAGTAAAAATATGTTAGGAATGAGTATTGAACCAAGAACCTTTCAATGATATAAAAAAATTTTAATCACTAATTTAAGATATTCAATTGAAACTTACAATTTTATTTATATAAAAGTCAATTCTATTTAGTAATTTATAAATATTATATTTTTAAAACCTGCGGATAGGATTGGACATCCGCGAATTGAGTACGGATAGAATTAGGGTTGACATGTTTTAAACCTGCACATAGGATAGGGTTAAGGTTAAGGTTGAGTATACACCCTATTCTACCCTATCCATTGCCACCTCTATGAAAGACTCTGTCAAGCAATCACTTCATTTCTGAATGGTTAGTTAGATGACTGAAAAAAATTATTCAAGAACTTCACCCTGAATAAGAGAGTGTTTGATTGAGGAGTAAAAATAGTTGAAATTTTCTATGAACGAAATTAATTGTATGCAAAAAAAAAATTGTCTTATTCATAGTTTCATACCTCTAAACAAACATAAAGTAAAAAAGGAAAATGGGTAATCAAGTCATTCCAAACAAGATAACATTAATTTCTGTTCCAAACTATTTTACACACTCACTTAGTCACTTAGATTTATCTAAAATTAATAACAATTTGTGTCTAATTTTAACTTAGTACAGTTTACTCTTTTGATGCTTATTGAGAGGGAAAAAAAATAAACGGTTATGTGTCACTAGGATTGGAAATGGGTTGGGCTACTCGACGGGAACTTGTGACTCAACTCATTTTAAGCTCGGCTCGACTCGTCTTATTTTAGTAAATAGGCTAGGCTTGGGCTTTTATAAAGCCTACTTGTTAAAAAGGTCAGGTCAAGGACTTTGAAAAAAGCCTATGAAACTCATTGGGTCGACTCATCAAAATATTATTTTTATAAAAAATTATATTAATTAACTTAAACTTCCAATTATTCTTTCCTAATATAAAAATAAAATAAAAAGCTAAAAATAATTAAGACTAAAGTCAAGATTATAACTTCTTTTGAATTTATGTTTATGGACTATAATTTGATTATAAGTATGACCATAATATATTATTAATAATTGACACATAAATGAATTATGAATCATAAATTATGTATATATTTCAAGATGTATCTAATGTTAATTAATTTAGATTTTCTAAGCTTATTATTGAATTATAATTCATGAAACACAGTCTAATATAAGCTCGCGGGCTTGACAGGTTTTTAAACAGACCAGGCTCAAGCCTGAAAAGGAGCCTATGATGAGTAATAGACCTAGGCTTGGGTCATATATTTACAATATAGATCAAACTTATTTCAACTAAAGTTCGGCTCAGCTCGATCCATTCCCATCCCAATGTATCACCATTTGAAAGGGATTGCATTTATTTGAAGAAATTAGAATCAGAATTCCTAATGTATTCCTTGTTTTTTCTATCATTGTTTTTGAAGAACCATTATCCTAAAATAAACTTAACCAACCACCAAAAAACACATCTCTTGACAATTTCATAATTTTGTTTTTACCAACCAACCATAGAATCATATTCTTAATAATATTCAGATATTATCCAAAAAGTTAATATTCAATTTCAACTCTAAAAGTATTTATTAAATTGGATTTTGTTATTCATAATAGTGTCTGAATATTACTATTTAAATTATGATATATTATTTTTAAGTGCTACATCTCATAAAATGATGAGATAACATATCATTTTAGTAATATTCTTCTCTAATTATTATTTTATTACACAATTATTTGATCAGAAAAAAAAATTATTTGATTGACAACGATATCTCTCGATATAAAATTCTTTGGAAATCATTTGAAGGATACAATATCTATCTAAGCGTAGGGGATTTTTTTTTATATAAATATTATTTATTCAATATTTATCAAGTTAAATAATACTATGAATATTTATGTTTTTATCTTTTATACGCAGTGCCGTAGGGATTGGTCGAGTCACTGCATAGATAGAGTGTCGTGGGGATGGGGTGCGGCACTGGCCATGATTTTCATGAACCAGTGTCGTAGGGTGGCGGCATTGTGTGACCAGGGGTGCCGTGATGATAGGCCGCGACACTGGGGCAATGTGGTGCTTCCACTAGTGACCGCGACACTACCCATGTTTTTCATGAAGGAGTTGAGGTTGTTGTGTGGTGAGGGAGAGGGTGATGATATATTGATCGAAGCCGTGAAAATTAAAGAGTTGTGCCGCGGTCACTGGTGGAGGCACCATGTTGCTCCAGTGCCGCGGCCTATCATCACGGCACCCCCTGATCACACAACGCCGCAACCCTGCGGTACTGGTTCATAAAAATCATGGCCAGTGCCGCACCCCACCCCCACGGCACTCTCTCTATGCAGTGACTCGGCTAATCCCTGCGGCACTGCATACAAAAGATAAAAGAATAAATACTCTTAGTATTATTTAATTTGGTAAATATTGAATAAATAATATTTATATTAAAAAAAATCCGTAGCGTAGGTATTTAGACAATTAAGTAATTCACCCATAGTCTCCATTCCCAACCACATAAGACACAACCCATAAGTAAACTTTTATATTTTTCACTTTCTCAGCTTAGCTTAGCTAGAGCTATTTGATTAGACAATAGACGGTTAATTTGACTCTAGTGGGTTCGAAGCTGCACGAGGGAAACACAAAATCCACATTCTGACTCCGTCCTCCCAATTCTTCGATTTCTGCGTCTCAAAGGTATATATTCTTATCCGATCCAACACAATTTAAATTAATAAGAAAGAATTGCTCTTGATCGATGCATATGCACCCTATCTGTTTGATAAAATGCCTCTTTGTCGTTTCATCTTGTTTTCACTCTCTTTTGCTCCATTATCATTGAAGATTAATCAGTCAAAATTTGTTTATGTATCTATCACTTGACTCACTATAACTCTGTCGTTGGAATGTGCTATGACATAAGTGAAAAAGTGGTTAACTCCCCTACCCACTATTTTGAAAAGAAACCCCTTTCTTTTCATGACAGTAGATGATTGAATCATTATATACAGTACTTGAATTTGCTGGTATGAGTTACATCATTTCCCATTTGAGTTTTAAGTAGCATGCACTGAGCATGTAACCCTCAAGCATTTATATGTTGATTTATAGAGTGAATTTGAATGTTAAGTTTTTGTACAGTCATCTGTGTTAGCCTCACACATATACCGAGCTGACAAAACGGTTCCTAGCTGGGGTTAAACCATGGTGCACATCGTCTAGTGTTGGCAACCACTAGCTACTATTTATTCAAATTTCCTCCCATGAAACATCATTTTAAGTTTCAAAGTGCAAATATTAAGCTCTGTGGTAGTTTACTTTAGCCCTTTTTTTTGTGGTTGTAAATTAAATCCCTCATAATTTTACGCTTTATATTTTGCATCTAATATTAAATTACAGAGTTAAGGTTATTTACACCATTAGTTGATCACCTGTGTCTAGAACGTTTAGGGGAACTAATCAAACTCGAGTTGGGTTGAGGGTAGAGGTTTCTCAACTCTTGGTTCTTTTTATTTCATATTTGAATTGGAGAGTTACTACCTCCCTTTAGGGGAACAAGCTCTGAACCATTTGAATCAATTAAGCCTCAGTGGTTTATGGATAAATATCATAAAAATCAAACAGTTTTAGTGACATAATCATACACAGTTGAGTGATGGGATAATCGTTTATAATTGATAGTATATCAGAATCAATTCCTTAATTGTTCTATCTAATAAACAACTAAACATACATGAGGGAAGATTCTTAAAACTGGTTCCATTTACCACTTCTCATCATAAAAATGGTCACTTCCTTTGCCCCCAAATGTACAAGATATCTGTGAAGAGTGGACAGTTTGTGCATGTTCCAATCAGAATAAACTGGTTTATGCCTTTTCTTTTCTTTTTTTTCCGTAAAAAAGATTGTTTTACTATCACGCTATGATAAATGACACGTGACAGAGCTCAATAGCATCATTTGACTTTGATCCATGTAACTGACCCTACCTAACAGAAAAAGACTTTATTGTTGTTGTTGTACTATCACTCTATGAATTTGATATTCTTTCACACATAATTTGATGAATGTTGCATTTAACTTATATGCTAGGAGGTTGAATTGATCTTTAGTGAGTGAACTTGTTTGAAGCTAATGGTGCTGTGTTTCCCCTCAACACCAAAGAAACTGGCCATGACCATTATGTGCTTCCTCTCTGGTGCTGCTATTTTATCTTTCGGGGCACACCTTTCTTATGTCAACGTTGCTCCCCAACAAGCTCGAACCAAAGCACGCAACGACCTTGTTAAAGAGACGTTGAAAAGAAAGTACGGTTACATTCCCCCACAAGAAGCAAGGAGAATGGCTCAGAGTAGTTTGGTCAAAGACACAATTGGCAACTTCAGCTTTAAAAAATAGAAGAGAAAACACACTTCTTGAAAGTATTTGTTTTCATTCTTTCTCCTTTAGATTTCGCTTCTTTCTTAATTTGATTAATTGTAGCATGAAGAATGAATTATTTGCCAGCTGTCATCTCTTGACTGTTTGTAATATGACTTGTGCTAGGTACGTGCAAGTTTTAGATATTTGTATATCACATTATGCTATGTGTTCTGATTTGTGAAAATCGGCATGTATAGTGTTTTATTTTAGTATTCTGATTTATGGAACATGCATCACTGGCATGGAGTAATTGGCTATAATTGTCTCCAATCTCGTGTTTACACGAGAGAATAATTCCCAAAATAATGCTTTATTAATAAAATATTATGAGAAATACTACACTTACAAGTCTTTTTGTCAATTAAGTTGGACAATAAGGTTTGGGTGTGTGAATGAGGAGACTGTGTGTTACATGTCCTTAGTGATGAGAATGATATTTGTTGATGTTGCACCAACTTTGTTAGACTTGATTGATTAAAATACTTGTTTACGTACATCACTCAAATACAATATAATTACTCTGAACAAAATAAACTGAACAAGTATTCGTAGATGTTATCTATGAAATATGAATCATGCATTGAGTAATTGAACAAATTTCATTTATTCGAACAAATTCCATGCCTTCATTTAGATTCACTAACCATGTATATGAGAGGTTGATTTGTTGTGCATTTAGCATAGTTGATTAGTTGTACTAAATTATATTAAAGATACAGTTTTGCCACATACATTTTTAAATAATTGGAGAACATGTTTATCATTAACAAAACTGAGAATTATTTTAGTTAATTTTTGAAAACTTCAAAAATAATATTAATAATTTACTCTTAAATTTTATGGTCTATTAATACAACAAATAGTTTGAGAACTTTCAAAGTTCAAATAAACTACTAGCTGGCCCAAGAAATTTTACTGAGACCTTGGAGAGCTGAAATTATTTTAATCCAAAGGACGGCTAACCGAGTAGCAGATGCTTTAGCTAAACAAGTAATCAAATACAGGATCCAATATGCTGAATGGTTACAGCCATGGGATGATCTAAGATCACTCATTTATCTGGATATCAATCATTAGCCAGATTTCAGTTTGTTTTGCTGCCTAGCAGCTAGTTTCATTTCTCTTTCTTTCTATACATTATTGTTCACCAAAAAACTACTGGCTGGCCAAATAACTTTGGAGTCTACCGTAAGAGTGACCCATGGATGATTTGTATAACAATATTGTCTGAGACAAACGCATTTGTACTGGTAAAAATGCAACTTGATGTTTACCTCACTCCAAATAATATACATCAACTATGAAATGAAACCAGCTCTTTTGCAGAAAGTTTCATTTTAATCGCTTAAGCCTCATTTTTACCAGCATGACCAAAAAAAAATAAAAGCCTCATTTTTACCATAAAAAATACAGTACGATTTTCATTTTAAATGTGACCCGCAATCCATTCTATGGTGACGTGGCAAGAATCCCAAATAACCACAGAAAAATCAGTCCTTTTTTTTGGACATGAAAAATGAGTATTTATCACTGCTCTATTCTTTTGAGACCGAACCATAAGTGGATTAATCTATTGCACAACAGACACATCCCGTAGGATGGGAAGAATAAATATACAAGCAAATCTTTGCTACCTCATCTATCTGTATACTCTGATGTACAATATAATGGACACGGAGCAACTGAAGGACACAAAATTGACCTGAAGGATTACCACTTTACCCCCTTCAAGGACAAAACCCATCCAGTTTACATAACAATTTTCAACTGCCACAGCAACTCAATGAAACTCTCTTCCAACGTCACTGATCTGCAACCTTAACATAAGGTCGGTGCCGCATGAAATCAGTTATGTCAGACTCAGTTTGGAGAAGTTATCTATCCTATTTCTGTTCCACCTAGATAGCAGCAAAACTCAACTCTTATGTCTTGCCATTGCTGAGTTTAAGTAAACAAATTTACTGCAATTGAAGGTAAAAAAGATTGCACTCCCCATGTATTAGGAGAAATCACCTTCCATTCCATTACCTAAGCTCAGAGAAAAGTGGATAAGATCAAATCTAAGAACTCAGCATCCGAGGCTTTTCATTATATTGGCCAGCTCATTGATCACAGTTCCCGGATCTGCACGGGACCCTGCAAGGTTTATTGCATGATACTCCAATCCTTTCCAACGTGCAATATACGCAAAATGTGGGCGTCTGAAATAGCTGCTGATAATCTCCAGGATAACAGTTTTAGGCAATGAGGATACTATGTGAGTAAGGCCAGCACCATGCGCACCAATGATGACCGATGCATCTTGAATGGCTCGTACTTGTTCCTTCATAGACATGTGTGCAAACAATCCATTGACTAAGTTAATTTTACACCCATTATAGTTGGATGCCCAGCTCTTCAAGGCTTCAAATACTTCTGCCTCATTGCTTAACCTTGATTCAACTTTACCACGATGCCGTGGATGAGCTAAGTAATCTTCACGACGAACAAAAAGAACATTGTGTCCAGAGACTGGTTTTGCAGAATGGTGTGCATTTAGTGGTAGCCCAAATCCGGCTCTGATCATTTCTCCAAACTCAGAAATGCGTGCAGTTTTGTGGTTATCGGGGTTTTGCCACAGTTCTTGTGCAGAAGCTCCATCACAATTTACTTCTTCTGTCAGTCCTTTAAACATTGCGGTTTCATATCCCAAAGGTGAGAGAATGGCATGGCGAAAACAAACTGCGCCAGTGAAATTTTTAGCATATCTAACACTTGAGAATAAGGCTTTCCATGTCTCTTCAAGTTGAGTCTGTAAATTCACATTGGATCAAACATAAGTCAATGAAGACTTTGCCAACTACCTTAGTTATACAACCTGGCAAATATAATAACTAGGGAGTGGCAATACTCACTCGCAAATAATAATAATGATTATTTAACTTGCAATGTTAACCGAGACAACAACATATGAATTCTTCATGCAGCGAGACTAATTAAAAAAAAAATGAACCTTACAAAAGCTCCCAATATGAAATGCAAGCAACTTTTAACTTTATCTCTACTTGTTATGTATAGAAAAATTACTTCCCTAACAGACTTTCATTTAGTGGTGAAGGTCACATACAAATATGAAATATGCTAGTTGAAGAGGTCAACTTACAATACCTAGCAACTAATATGCAATACAAACATTTCAAGTTGGACACAGCTATCTCATCCCAAATTAAAAAAAAAAAAAAGGTTGGACACAGCTATGCTGAAAATGATTTCCTCTGCTCAACAGTAGTCAATTATTGTAAAGCTAATAAACTTTTCAGGCATCAAGTCCAACATAGAATAGGTCTTATCTGAAAAATGTTATGAAGAAGTCTAAAATTAAAAGGTCAGCAGAATTCTGTTATAGCATGTAAATACTGAGCTATCATTACCGTGTTGGGATTATCTCAATAGCCTAGCAACCAAGTAAAGGATACATGCAATTCTTGGAGTAAGACTTGAGCAATATAATGTCTATAAGGCTTCTATATTTGGTGTTTGTGCTGGACAAACCAGAGGTTGGTTCTTTCTTAGACAACCAGATGGACAAGAACCAAATAGCACAATCACATCAATAGGAACCTTTATTCATAGTGTCACATGCACAATCTACCAAACCCTCACAAATTAGAGTTGCTGAACTGATTAAAGTTATGCTTGTTAAGGAACATGTAATAAATATTTGTTTTGTTAGCATCATAATTTGCCATACACAGTGCCAGCTTTTAAGAACTATTATTTAAGGTGCCTGTTAAACAGACAATGACATTCTACAAAGGACCAAATCTGCAAACCAATTGCATTAGAATGTTGAAAGAATGAAACTAACAAAACTGATCATGCATACCGTGCAGTGGCCATCTACAAAAACAACATGAGGTCGATTAGGAAGGCCCGTGACTCTAGAAGAAACATATGCACTGTACCAGTCTGTTATAGTGTGAAAAAGATTAGCATACTCAAAGCGCGTCACCAGAAGCGTTGGTTCTTCAATCCACTGCAACCAGAAACACTCATGTCAGGAGCCAATAAAAAGCATCAGTTAGACAACAAAATAACGATAACAATAAGTTTGTATCAAATCAATTAGGCTAAATTGGAATCACTTCCCTTGGAATCAGAAAATATTACACGACACCCTCAACTTCTAAGGGTATAAACAGACTTCCCCAAGAGGGTTAGCGTAAGCATGACAAATAGAGGGGTAAATTGAGTAATATCATGTAATCTTAAAAAAGGTTTATGTAATTTACCAGTCAATTATATTAAAAAGGAGGAATTTATTCGAATTAAAAACATCAGTGAAGAAAGAAAGCACAAAGAAAAAAGAAGGCTTTAAACTTTCGTGGTCAAACTGATGAAATTACAAACAATGGCAGGAAAATGCAGTTAATGCTGTCAAAGCGGCAGATTTGTAGCAGTTGCAAAGACCTCAGAAACCAATACAGGCCTCAATTGCAAATGTGCATATAAATTTAAACCCTGAATTCGAAAGGTAGAATCAGTTGAATCTTCCATACACAACAAGGTTTGCCACCAAACTAAGTTATACAATAAAAACTATGTGGATCATTGGTGTTTCTATTCATGGTTGATTCAAGAGAGTTGCGACCTTGCTATCTTTTTTAGCATTTTCTCATCCCCTTACCCTTTATGCACTTTCACTCTTAAGTCTTATCTCTCAAATAAAGTAGCTTTTTCACCCATCATTTATAGCAATTAGCAACTCATTTTTACTTAATCATTGCATACGTCCTAATGTCCTATTAAGAAACAGAGAAAGCTAACAATAACCATTATCACATTGCCATTACAAGCCTCAATCAGAACCATTCAAATGAGGAAAACTTTGCATCAATTTTATCTACAATTCCAGTACTAGCCAGATTGCCAGAAACTCCACAGATGATCATAATTTAGCAAGCATAAATGAACCAATAATATCCCATCTTCTCCCCCTCACCCCTCTTCACAACAATTAATTCCATCCAAATCCAAGCACTCAGATCAAAATCACCATATGATCAAATTCTTAAGCATAATGCAGGGAACTAAAATAATAAAATCTTCAAACTTTTCTCCACCCTGATTCTCATCAGAAGCAAATCAAAGAATCCTAGCTTTACAACAATTCCATCCAAATCCAAACAATAAGACAAATCCTCAAATGACCAAATTCATTAACACACAGCAAAAACCAAAATTAACAGTAATTAAATAAACTAATACATTAATGTGCGCTATCATGATTGAATGATGTATGAAGTCAATCAAAACCCTCACCTCATCACAAGCAAAATCCTTCTCTTTAACAACTCGGATCTTACTAATCAAATCCCTCATAGTATGCCTCTGGATCCCACCCTCAGGCACATACCGATCCAAGAATTCACGATCCACCAGCGCCTTCTCCTCCACCTTATCGCCACCATCAACCTCAAACACACCGTTTTGGAACTCAGGAAGCTCAACATCCTCTCCCCTCCCCATAACGTCCGCCAACGCCTCTCCGCCCTTCGCCATCCGGATCCTGTCAGTAACCATCCTAACCCTCCCGCCCTCGCAAACGGAGCTCCGTAGCGTCTCGCTGTACCAGCAACGGAACCACCCGGGCCCTTCCAGGACCTGGACGCGGCGCGTGAAGCCGTTCCCGAAGTAGCCCTCGCAGGAGCCGGTTATGACATCGGCGTTGGCGTCGGTGTGGGTCCAAGGAAGGTAAGATGGGAGAATTGGCCATGGCTTTAAAGAATGATGATACGATTGTTGTTGTTGTTGTTGCAGGTGGGTTTCGAGGAACGGTTTTGGGAGAGGCGGTTGATTGGAGGGTGAAGAAATGGAAGAGTGTTTGAGGAAGTAGAGGAAGAGAGAAATGGAGTTGAGGATGAAGAGGAAGAGGAGAATCTTGAGGAGCAACGTGTTCCTTCTATTCATGGCGCTCTTTCCTCTTCTTCTCCTTCTTCTTCCTTCTCTCTTTCTCTGTCTTTTCCTCTTCGGTGGTGAGAGTGTTGAAATGGGGGTGACAAATGACGACACGGTCAAGGTCGTCGTTGCCTCCTCCACGGTGAAAGGAGATTGGTATAAAAGCTGCAGAGGCAAGACAGACTCACGTCAAAACGCGAAAAAAATGTTTTGACTACGGTAATTTTATAGTCACGTGTGAAAAATATAAATTAAATAACAATAATATTATTTGGACAAGTATTTTTACCAACTAAGTGGTTAACTAAATAAACTTGTAGCAACAATACTACTTTCTCAAAAAAGAGCGTGATACATGTGCTCTTCACCCACGTATTCTTCTCCTCCTCTTTATCGTTGTTGTCTTCTTTGTCTTCCTTTGTCGTCATTATTGTCGTCGTCTTCTTTCCTGTCGTCGTCGTCTTCTTCTTCTTTTTGATGTTGTTGTTCTTCTTCTTCTTCTTTTTTGTTTTATATTATTGTTGTTGCTGCTGCTATTGTTTTTGTTGCAAAAAAATATTGCAGAAAAACAATGCAGAATCATCAATCACGACGATGAAATTAACAACATTGCAGAGAACGTTTTTGAAGAAAAATAACAAAGCTAAGAATAAGAAAAACAAATTAAAGAAGGAAACTGAAATTGCCGTGAACGAAAGAAGACGTTATAATAAGGGAAAGAGGCGTGTGAATGAATTTGCTTGGTTAGCCACTTGATCGGTAAAACCACTTGTTCACCTAGAATTATTGATTAAATAATATTTATCTAAAATTAAATCCGCTCAATAAAATTATGGCTGTCAAATGAGTAGGTCTAGTCATTTAAACCCGATCCATTTAGCCTGCCGGTTAAAACCAATTTATATATGGGATAAAATTTTCTAACCTGGTCCATTTATAATCAGCCTAAGGAGTTAAACGGGCTAACCCATTTAATTAATTTTTTATTTATTTTTAAAAAAATTAAACAAAAAATTTAATTTTTAACTTAAAAATACAAATTTTTTAACAAAAACCTTAAAAAAAAAACAAATTTTTAGTGGGACTAAATTAGAGAAAATATTAAAAAAGTGTTCATTTAAATGGATAATTGGACTAACCTAACATGTTTGACTTTTTGGTTGCCAAGGACTAATCCTTCGCGGATCTGAGTTTCATTTAAGGGTTTGCTACTGGTCAATAAATTGCTGCATGCACAAGGCGGGATTCGAACCATCAACACTTATTTAAGCGGACTAATAAGCTAACCACTAAACAAAATTAATAGTTTTAATTATATTTGGTAAGATCAATTTAATTTAAATGATTAAAGCTTAAATAAATAAATATCAATCAATCTTTTTAAGATAAAAAATAGTAATTCATTCTTCTAATAGAAAAAAGTTCACGCTCGTTATCTTATTAATTTTTTTAACGGTCATCTCATCAATTTAAAATATAAAGAAATACAATTAATCAGATCTATTTATCAGTAAAAAAAATAATTATATCATCTCTAGTGCTTCTTTTCTGTCGACTTTTCGTATATGACTTTTTTTTTTTAGATTGTTCAAAGAATTTCTACCCAAATAGAGAGGAAATGATCCACACCTAACCCCCATAGGTTACAACAAAATAGATATTAGTCACTACACTACATTATTACATCAGAACACCCCATCTCTTCTGAGTCTCCATTGCTATAAACCATTTGCATGATGGTCCCACCTCATTGCTAGCCATCTGTTGCCACTGCTTATACGCTTGAATTCTCCCTTTTTAGCAAATTCCACCTCTATACTGTTGAAAAGTGGAGCAAGGTTAGCTACCTTGTTTCTTATAAACCTCCTACTCCATACTGAGTCGTTCTCGCCCTGCACCCATCTTACTATATCCTTAAGCCACACATGACTACAAAGTCATCATAATTTAAATTGGCATCATCTAGCGGAAATTGTAAGGCCTCTTGTAGGCCCATGAGAGTTGCTTCCTCACTTGATGCCCCTAATACTAACTCACCCTTCATACAACATATTATATCTAAGTTATTGGTTAGGTGGTCCAATGATAAATCCCTTAGTCTTTGGGTAGTAGAGCACACAATTCCACCACACCCATCTTCTTTGTACTGAATGATGCCCCTGTAATTATGTTATCACACTCCTACCATTCTTTTTATTCCCCCACTGTCTAACAACAATTTTTACTATTTCCCAACCCTCATTTACATCAATTTCTCTATTCTCAAACACTTTCATGTTTCTGCATCTCCAAATTACCTAAAACACAACAAAAATTAATTTGCGCCATTTTATACCAAAACGCCTGCATACTCGTTGTTCCATCCAATTCTCAATCTAAATTTTCATTATTAGGTTCTATCCAAGCTACTCTTTCCCATCTAAAGCAAAACTTTTCGTATATGACTTCTTCTTTTATGTCTTCTACTCGTATATGAATATTTATTTTAGTTTGATTTATATTAGGTTAGAGGATATTCATATCCCAATTCATTTTAGTACTATCTTGAAATAACTTTTGACAATTTTTTATATTAAACTGAATATTATTTCTATACTAAATTTAAATTGACCTAAAATTTGGTATGATTACTTTTCGAACTGAAAAATTAATTTATATAATAAATTTAAATGGACCCAAAATACTATATAATTCACTTGTAATGAATTTTGATGCTAAATTGAACATAATTTCTATCTTAAACTGAATATCATTTCATACAATTTGAATGGACCAAAATGTCATATGATTTACCTTTAATACATTTCAATACTAAATTGAACATCATTTCTATGTTAAATTTGAATGGAACCAAAATATCATATGATTCACTTTTAATGAATTTTGATGCTATACTAAACTCAACATCATTTCTTTGCTAAATTTGAATGGATCGAAAATGTCATATAATTCATTTTTAATGAATTTCGATACTAAGCTGAATATCATTTTTATGCTAGTTGAACATTATTTTTATGTTAAATTTGAACTACTACTACTTCTTTTTCTTCTCTATTACGATCTCAATCTTCTTTCTTTAGACGACGATGACATAGCAGAGAAGAAAAATAATACAGTGGAGAAGGAAGAGAAAGAAAAAAGAGTAGTAGAAGAAGAAAAAACAGAATAAGAGTATGCACACTTTTTGTAAAAATAAGATGAAAATGTTTGGTCAGAGTATATATATATTTTAACACCAAGTACCAAGTATGTTGATATAATGAATTTTAGTGCTAGTTTTTTGTTTGATTTGATAAAATTTATATTTTTGAAAATTTATATGAAAGCTAGCTAATATTTAAAAGATAATTTTTTAAACATTGTAGCATTTATATTTGATAAATATAACTAAAAATAACTTTTAATAAGTTCATGCAGTAAAAATTTTATTTGGTAAAATAATTCTTAGATTAAAAAACATAAATAGACACAAGTATAAGAATAAATTTGGATATTTATTATACAATAATACTAAATGTATACCTAAAATTATTATTTATCATATATATATATATATATATATATATATATATATATATATATATATATATAATTTTAATAATTA
>JASCZI010241707.1:53885-124261 GCA_036250425.1 Stylosanthes scabra
AAAATACCTCCATACAACTTAATATTCTGTTATCATGTTAAGCTTATATTTTTTTATTTTGTTTGATTTCTTAGCTCACTTTTGTGGTTACGTTGGATTAGGGGTGTAAATGGGGCGGGGCAGGGGATACCGCTCCCCATTCCCGCCCCCCAAATCATTCCCCGTCCTCACCCCATTCCTCATCATTGGGGAATTTTCTTCCCCTCCCCATTCTTGCGAATTCCCCATTCTCCACGGGTTCCCTATTCTCCGTTTCTCTTTATTACTTTTAATAGATATTTTAATAAAAATAACAAAAAAATTGAAAAATTAATAAAAAATACTAATATAGTGAAACATCATTTAAATATATTTTGTCCAAAATAATAAATTATTTAAATCTCAACATTATATTTAGAAAAATAAAACAATACAACATAATGAGATGTAAAATAACTAAAAAACATATACTAGAAATTAATTAATAAGAATATTTAAGGCATTTTAAATAATTCGGAGAATTTTAGAATGTGAAATTACATAAAGGCTACAATATATTATATAAATAAGAGTATTTTTTAGGTATTTAAGATATTTCGGGGATTCGGGGACGGGATCGGGGATTTTCCGCTCAAGTCCCCGCCATTACCTCGGGGGGATTTTGCCCCATCCCCATCCCCACGAAAAAAATTCCTCGCCTTCGAGTTCCCATTCCGGGCATTCCCTGCTGGGATCGAATTTTGACACCCCTACGTTGGATGTATATAGTGTCTTTTTTTTTTGGACTTGGATGCATATAGTGTTTGATAATTTGCTTCATTGAAGAGATTAGGCTTAAAACAGAATTTTCAGGCTTTTTATTTATCTAATGTTACTTTATTGATTGTTGCGTTCACATTTCTTTCAAGCTTTCATTTTTCTTGCTGCACGTGCCTTCATTGTCTCTCTTTTCTATTTTAACTTTAATGGAAGTTTATTCTGTTTTCCATACTCATAGATACATTATAATTCATGTTCTTAAGCAATCTATCATTTATTACTATTATTACATGGCTTCCAGAATTGGAACATAAATGGGAACCTGCTACTAATTTGTTATGTTAATATTTCATATTTCATTCTTCTATTTTGATGAAAGACTACTGTCAAGCAATCATTTCATTTCTGGATGGTTAGTTAGATGACTGAAAAAAATCATTGAACAATTTCACCTAATCATTATCCTAATAAATAAGGGAGTACACTTTGATTGAGGAGTAAAAATAGTTGAAATTTTCTATGAATGAGAATGTATGCAAAACTTTTCTATCGTATTCATACCTCTAAGCAAACATAAAAGTGAAAAGGAGAATGGGTGTACACTGTACACACTCACTTAGTCACTTAACAATTTTTGTGTAATTTTAACTTAGCAAAGTATCACAGTTTACTCTTTAACTGCTTATTGAGAAAATCAAAAGGATTAGGTATCGTCACAAACTCACATCGTCATATTTGAATTATGTGGGACTAATTGTTTCACTCAATTGTTTTCTCTTTAGGGAGGAAAGAAAATATACGAGAATATAAAAGGGTTGCATTTATTTAAGGTTTAATTAAGTCCTATCGTTTTCTTAAATTTTTAATTAGGTCCTATATATTTATTTTTTTTATAATTAGGGATGCTAAAAATCTCCACACCCACGAGTACTCGCTTTAATTACCTGCAACGAGGAGGCTAACGGGAACCCCGAAATCTCCACGGGGACGGATATTCATCCCCACCACGAATAAACGGGGATATGGATGGGGATAGAGGTACCCGCCCCATGGGTATCCGCGAAATCCCTACGAAGATTATAATTACATATTTGTCTCTACAAATATGGATAAAAGATAGATTTTATTCATATATTATAAATATATTTTTATTTTATTTTATATGTTTGAGATTTTATGTGTATGTGAGTATTAAATTTGTATTTTAATATATTAAATTTTATTTTATTATACAAAAGTTTAGTATATTTGTGTTATTTTTAATTTCTTTTGTTAAAAATTAATATCCATGGATATCCACTACGGATATCTGCCAAATCGCGGGGATTTACAAACAGGGATCCGCGACGGGGATGAGCCTGGGACGGGGGGCAATTTTATAAATGGGGATGGGGGCAGGAGTAGTGGTACCCACCCCATGGATACTCATTGCCATCCCTATTTATAATTGAATCCTTATACAATTTTCAAATTTATAAGTAGGTATCTATTAATAATAAATGTTAAAAGAAAATATTTATAAAGTGTGAATTTTTTATTATTTTCGTACTTTGCACTTTATGTAATACTTATATTCACTTAAATACATTTTTCATTTACCTTTTCCATCAAGCAATATTCTTTGAAAATATTCTCAACTTGCATTAATCAAAGTCGCATATCTTTAGAAATCTTAAAGTATGTTAAAGAAGAGTGAAAATGTTTATTTTATCGTTCTACAATAGAAAAAATGTCATATTTACCGAGTTAATCATTAGTTTTTATGATATCTTCAATTTAGATATGAAATCTTTCGTTAATTCTAACATTTTTGTCACGCCAGAAACCTAAGTATAAAATTTAAAACAATATAAAAATTTAATTGAAAGAAAAAAATATAGGGACCTAATGAAAAATTTTATAAAATTATAATTTATGAGTTAATTTAACTTTTATTTAAAGAAATTAGATTCACCATTGTTAAACCTCATATTTTAACTATGAATTTTACTGTTTATGCTAAAATGATCTCTCACATCCAATTGTACCATTTTAGTATTTGGGATTGAAAAAATGCACAAAGTTAATTTCTAATGCCTTTTTCGTTTAATTCTTCACTTATGGTGCTAATAGTCATTAAAATAATATTGTCTAATATTTAAAATGTATAAATTGAAGAGTTATGAAGAGATTAAATATTGAGTAATGCTAGGGAATCAATGTTAGGGAACCAATAGGGAGCCAATAAGAGTAATTAGGGAAATAATGGATAGTAAAAGGAGAGAGAGAAAAGAAGAAAAAATAATATTTACTCCCTATTATCTCCCTAATATTGGCTCCCAAGATTTTCTCTTAAATATTAGACAGACATTGTGAAATAACATTATTTGAACATTATTTCATAATGTCTAACATGTGAGATTGTTACGTCACCCATAAAATTAGCAAGAATTAGATAAAAAGTTGGCAGATGAGTAATCAAATACAATTTTTTCAATTTCCAAGATAAAAATAATGTAATTGGAATCAAGAATCAAAATAGCATTTAATTCATTGTATTCCCAGTAATAATTATAATTCTTATAAATATTAATTGTCGTAAATTAATTTTTAAATTAGTTTTTGAAAGATTCTGAAAACCGGACCGAATTGGCCGGTCAAATCTGTCGGACTTTGAACCGACGCTAGTTACAGCTCAGTTTACTATATTTAACTGTTACAATGAAAACCGTGAGAAAACCGCTAAATCGGATGGATACTGGGAGGTCGGATCGAATCGGAATCCGGCCGGTTTTCTGCAAATATGGAAAAAAAAGGTAAACCACCAAAATTGCCCCCGAATTTGTAAAACGCCGACAAAAATGCCCATGAATTTTAAAAAACGACAAATGTGCCCACCAATTTTATGAGAACGTGGGAGTTGTGCCCCAACGTTAAAAAACCTGAAAAACGTTAGAGGGAAAGTCTGACATCCCAAACGGACTACCCCACGTGGCAAAGAGTGTCACTTAACACCGTTTAATGCATCTTTGCCCCCCCAAATTAATACTATTGAACCCTAATTAAAACTCAATTCTTTCCAAATCAATTTGTTATAGTTCCCCTGCAACGCACTCATCTCTTACATTCTCATTTTTTTCCAAATCAATTTGTCACAACACACTAATTGCTTTTGATGGTGGTTTCCGTTACGATACCATAACCATACGTTCTCTCGATCCTGGCAGTTTCCTCAGCCAAAATCAGAAGTCTCATGATCTCTTCCTTCCTAGCCACTAAAATCCGCCATTTACGGTGGACATAAAAGAATTTGATAGCCGGAACAACAAAAAAAAAATCAACAGCCGCAGCAGCACCAAAGGACCAGGCTCGAAATCCCTAGATCCCTGGTGTAGTGTATTTATCCTGCACCCAATGCACATCCAGCTATGGCGGCGACAAATCCTATGCTCGTCATCCTCCTTCCACCACCACACATAAATGAAGAAACAAAATGATTTAGTTAAGAAAAAGTAGCATAACTTGCAATGTAATCGTTCGTTACAAGTTTCAACCGAAGGCTCCAATAAGGTAGCTTGTTGTCGGTGATTAGACGATGACAAAATAATCGTTATAGGAGGGTGAAGAACAGAGGCAAAGGAAATGGGTTGAACTGAGGACAGAGAGATGTGGAGTGAGAGAGATAGATGGAGATGGGGTGAAATGATGGTTTTAATCGGTGGATGGTTGGCTATGGATGCTGCCGCTGATTTATAGAAAAAGAATTCATAAATTAATTTGGGAAAATTTGGTTTTAATTAGGGTTTAATGGTGTAAGTTTGGGGCACACATATGATAATTTTTGCCACATAAGACACTCTGTTTGTCACGTCATACTGTACCTCTAACAATTTTCATGTTTATTAAAGTTGAGGTACAATTGTCACGTTTTTATAAAGTTGGGGAGACATTTGTCATTTTAAAAAATCAGAGACATTATCGTAGGCGTCTTACAAATTCAGGGGCAATTTTGGGTGGTTTACCAAAAAAAAAAAAAAAAAAAAAAATAGAAAGGAAGATTGGCAGAAACGTCGAACGCAGTTTGTCTCCCTCCTTGAAGCCTACAACGCCTATTCTGTCTCTAACACCGTCGTACAGAAGCCTTCACTGGTGCCGTTCTTCTCACCACCGCCGCCCACTCTAAAGAAGTGAAACGAGAGAGAGAAGAAGAAGCTAACGAGTGTTAATTTGATCCGCCAACATACGGTTAATTTGACTCTAGTCGGTTCGAAGCTGCACGAGGGACAGACAACACCAGATTTTCATCAAGGAAGAATTTTAAGAGCAGATTAGAGTATGCGGCGGTTCTTCTTTGCAACTTACACTTTCTGATTCCTTCCTCCCAATTCTTCCATATCTGCGCTCACAACAACTTTCCAAGGTATATCTTCTGATCTGATCCAACACAATGTAAATTCATAAGAAAGAATTGATCATGATCGATACATGTATGTGGTTTCTTTTCTTCCTAATTGCACCCTATCTGTTTGATAAAATGCCTGTTTGTTGTTTCATGTTGTTTTCACTCTCTTTTGCTCCATTATCATTGAAGATTAATCAGTCAAAATTTGTTTATTATCTATCACCTGAGTCACTATGACATAAGTGAAAAAGTGATTAACTCCCCTACCCACTACTTTGGAAAAAAAAAGTACTTGTATTTGTGCTTGTATGAGTTACATCATTTCCCATTTGAGTTTTAAGTATTATGCACTGAGCATGTAACCCTCAAGCGTTTATATGTTGATTTATAGAGTGAATTTGAATGTTAAGTTTTTGTACAGTCATCTGTGTTAATTAACCTCACACATATACTGAGCTAGCAAAACGGTTCCTAGCTGGGGTTAAACCATGGTGCTCATCGTCGTCTAGTGTCAGCAACCACTTGCTACTATTTATTCAAATTTCCTCCCACGAAACATCATTTTAAGTTTCAACTTGCAAATATTAAGCTCTGTGGTAGTTTAGTTAAACTCTTTTTTGTGGTTGTAAATTAAATACCACATAATTTTACGCTTTATATTTTATATCTAATATTTAATTATTGAGTTAAGGTTAGTTGATCACCTGTGTCTAGAATGTATAGTATTAGTCTCTAACTAATCAAACTCGAGTTGGGTTGAGGGTAGAGATTTCTGAACTCTTTAGGGGAACAAGTTCTGAACCATTTGAATCAATTAAACCTCATTGGTTTATGGATAAATATCATAAAAATCAAACAGTTTTAGTGACATAATCATACACAGTTGAGTGATGAGATAATTGTTTATAATTCATAGTATATCAGAATCAATTCCTTAATTGTTCTATCTAGTAAACATAATTGAGAGAAGATTCTTAAAACTTGTATCCATTTACCACTTTTCATCATAAAAATGGTCACTTCATTTGTCCCAGATGTACAAGATTTCTGTGAAGAATGGACAATTTGTGCATGTTCCAATCAGAATAAACTGGTTTATGCCTTTTGTTTTCCTTTTTTTCCCCATTCTTTTTTCCGTATAAAGATTGTTCGATCCATATAGTTGACCCGACCTAGTGGAATAAGGCTTTGTTGTTGTTATTGTACTATCACGCTATGAATGTGATATACTTCACACATAATTTGATGAATGGTGCGTTTAACTTATATGCTAGGAGGTTGAATTGGTCTTTAGTGAGTTAACCTGTTTGAAGCTAATGGTGCTGTGTTTCCCCTCAACACCAAAGAAACTAGCCATGACCATTATGTGCTTCCTCTCTGGTGCTGCTCTTTTATCTTTCGGGGCACACCTTTCTTATGTCAACGTTGCTCCCCAACAAGCTCGAACCAAAGCACGCAATGACCTTGTTAAAGAGACATTGAAAAGAAAGTACGGTTACATTCCCCCACAAGAAGCAAGGAGAATGGCTCAGAGTAGTTTGGTCAGAGACACAATTGGCAACTTCAGCTTTAAAAAATAGAAGATAAAACACACTTCTTGAAAGTACTGGTTTTCATTCTTTCTCCTTTAGTTTTCACTTCTTTCTTAATTTGATTGATTGTAGCATGAAGAATGAATTCTTTGCCAGCAGTCATCTCCCGACTGTTTGTAATATGACCTGTGTTAGGTACACGCGAGTTTTAGAGATTTGTGTATCACATTATGCTATGTATTCTGATTTGTGAAAATTGGTATGTATAGTGTTTTATTTTAGTATTCTGATTTATTGAGCATGCATCTCTGGCATTCAGTAATTGGCTATAATAATTGTCTCAAATCTCGTCTTTACACGAGTGAATAATTCCCATAATAATGCATTACATACTAATTAAATATTATGAGAAAACTACACTTACAAATTTTTTTATCAACTAAGTTGGACAATAAGGTTTGGGTGTGTGAGTGAGCCGAGAGTATGTGTTACATCTCCATAGTGATGAGAGTGATATTTGTTGATGTTGCACCAACTTAATTAGACTTAGTTGATTAAAAGATTTGTTCATGTAACATCACTGAAATAGAATATACAATTACTCTGAACAAAATAAACTGAACAAGTATTCGTAGATGTTATCTATGAAATATGATTCATGCATTGAGTAATTGAACAAATTTCATTTATTAGAACCAATTTCGATGCCTTCATTTAGATTCACTAACATGTAGCAAAAGATAGAATCATAGAAGAGGGAAGAAAGAAAAGGTGAACTCGAACCAAGGTACCATGTATATGAGAGGTTGATTTGTTGTGCATTTAGCATAGTTGTACTAAATTATATTATTGTCATGTTTTTAAATAATTGGAGAACATGTTTACCCTTAACAAAACTGAGAATTATTTTAGTTAATTTTTGAAAACTTCAAAAATAATATTAATAATTTACTCTTAAATTTTAGGGTCTATTAATACTCCAAATAGCTTGAGAACTTTCAAAGTTCTTTTCTACTTTGGTCCCGGCAAGAAGCCCAACAAGAGAAACGCATTTGTACTGGTAGAAATGCAACTTAATGTTTACCCTCACTCCAAATAATACATTAACTATGAAATGAAACCATCCTCTTTTTTGGAGAAAGACTCATTTCATTTTATTCGCCTTTTTAGTCTCATTTTTACCATAAAAAATTAAAAATACAGTACTAATTTCATTTTAAATGTGACCTGCAATCCATTCTATGGTGACGTGGTAATAATCCCAAATAACCACAGAAAAATCACTCCTTTTTTTTTGGACATAGAAAAATGAGTAATTATCACTGCTCTATTCTTTTTGAGACCAAACCATATGTGGATAAATCTACTGCACAACAGACACATCCCGTAGGAAGGGAGGAATAAATATACAAGCAAATCTTTGCTACCTCATCTATCTGTATACTCTGGTGTACAATATAATAGACATGGAGCAACTGAGGGACACAAAATTGACCTGAAGGATTACCACTTTACCTCCCTTCAAGGACAAAACCCATCCAGTTTACATAATGATTTTCAACTGCCACAGCAACTCAATGAAACTCTCTTCCAACATCACTGATCTGCAACCTTAACATGAGGTCGGTGCCGCATGAAATCAGTTTATGTCAGACTCAGTTTGAAGAAGTTATCTATCCTATTTCTGTTCCACCTAGATAGCAGCAAAACTCTCGACTCTTATGTCTTGCCATTGCTGAGTTGAAGTAACCAAATTTACTGCAATTGAAGGTAAAAAAGATTGCACTCTCCATGTATTTGGAGAAATCACCTTCCATTCCATTAACTATGCTCAGAGAGAAGTGGATAAGATCAAATCTAAGAACTTAGCATCCGAGGCTTTTCATTATATTGGTCAGCTCATTGATCACAGTTCCCGGATCTGCATGGGACCCTGCAAGGTTGATTGCATGATACTCCAACCCTTTCCAACATGCAATATACGCAAAATGTGGGCGTCTGAAATAGCTGCTGATAATCTCCAGGATAACGGTTTTAGGCAATGCGGATACTATGTGAGTAAG
Source organism: Stylosanthes scabra (assembly GCA_036250425.1). Taxonomy (NCBI): domain Eukaryota; kingdom Viridiplantae; phylum Streptophyta; class Magnoliopsida; order Fabales; family Fabaceae; genus Stylosanthes; species Stylosanthes scabra. Next base: position 62,600 of record JASCZI010241707.1, read on the forward strand.
GCCAGCACCGTGCGCACCAATGATAACCGATGCATCTTGAATGGCTCGTACTTGTTCCTTCATAGACATGTGTGCAAACAATCCATTGACTAGGTTAATTTTACATCCATTATAATTGGATGCCCAGCTCTTCAAGGATTCAAATACTTCTGCCTCATTACTTAACCTTGATTCAACTTTACCACGATGCCGTGGATGAGCTAAGTAATCTTCACGACGAACAAAAAGAACATTGTGTCCAGAGACTGGTTTTGCAGAATAGTGTGCATTTAGTGGTAGCCCAAATCCTGCTCTGATCATTTCTCCAAACTCAGAGATGCGTGCAGTTTTGTGGTTATCGGGGTTTTGCCACAGTTCTTGTGCAGAAGCTCCATCACAATTTACTTCTTCTGTCAGTCCTTTAAACATTGCGGTTTCATATCCCAAAGGTGAGAGAATGGCATGGCGAAAACAAACTGAGCCAGTGAAATTTTTAGCATATCTAACACTTGAGAATAAGGCTTTCCATGTCTCTTCAAGTTGAGTCTGTAAATTCACATCGGATCAAACATAAGTCAATAAAGACTCTGCCAACTACCTTAGTTACAACTTGGTAAATAATAACTATGGAGTGACAATACTCACTCGCAAATAATAATAATGATTATTTAACTTGCAATGTTAATCGAGACAACAACATATGAATTCTTCATGTAGTGAGACTATAAAAAATAAATAAAAAATAAAAAAAAAACCCTTACGAAAGATCTCAATATGGACTAATGCAAGCGACTTTTACCCTTATCTCTACTTGTTATGTATAGAAAAATTATTTCCCTAACAGACTTTCATTTAGTGGTGAAGGAACAATTAGCCACACAAGGTCACATACAAATATAAAATATGCTAGTTGAAGAGATCAACTTACAATACCTAGCAACTAATATGCAACACATACATTTCAAGTTGGACACAGCTATCTCATCCCAAATAAAAAATAAAAAAAAAAAAAAGAGAAAAAAAAGGTTGGACACAGCTATGCTGAAAATGATTTCCTCCAGTCAACAATAGTTAATTATTGTAACGCTAATAAACTTTTCAGGCATCAAGTCCAATATACAATAGGCCTTATCTGAAAATTGTTATGAAGAAGTCTAAAATTAAAAGGTCAGCAGAATTCTGTTATAGCATGTAAATACTGAGCTATCATTACCGTGTTGGGATTATCTCAATACGACACTGGCCTAGCAACCAAGTAAAGGATAGATCCAATTCTTGGAATAAGACTCGAGCAATATAATATCTATAAGGCTTCTATATTTAGTGGTGCTGGACAAACCAGAGGTTGGTTCTTTCTTAGACAACCAGATGGACAAGAACCAAATAACACAATCACATCAATAGGAACCTTTATTCATAGTGTCACATGCACAATCTACCAAACCCTCACAAATTAGGGTTGCTGAACTGATTAAAATTATGCTTGTTAAGGAGCATGTAATAAATATTTGTTTTGTTAGCGTCATAATTTTCCATACACGTTGCCCGCTTTTAAGAACTATTATTTAAGGTGTCTGTTAAACAGCCAATGACAATTATAAAGGACCAAATATGCAAACCAATTGCATTAGAATGTTGAAAGAATGAAATTAACAAAACTGATCATGCATACCGTGCAGTGGCCATCTACAAAAACAACATGAGGTCGATTAGGAAGGCCTGTGACTCTAGAAGAAACATATGCACTGTACCAGTCTGTTATAGTGTGAAAAAGATTAGCATACTCAAAGCGCGTCACCAGAAGCGTTGGTTCTTCAATCCACTGCAATCAGAAACACTCATGTCAGGAGCCAATAAAAAAAACTTCAGTTAAACAACAAAAGAACGATAACAATAAGTTTATATCAAATCAATTAGGCTAAATTGCAATCACTTCCCTTGGAATCAGATAAATATTACATAACACCCTCAACTTCTAAGGGTATAAACAGAAGGGTTAGCATAAGCATGACAAATAGAGGGGTAAATTGAGTAATATCATGTAATCATAAAAGAGCTTTAGGTAATTTACCAGTCAATTATATCAAAAAGGAGGAATTTATTCGAATTAAAAACATCAGTGAAGAAAGAAAGCACAAAGGAAAAAGAAGGATTTATACTTTTGTAGTGGTTTGCATTGCAAATTGCAATTGATGAAATTACAAACAATGGCAGGAAAATGCAGTTAATGCTGTCACAGCTGTAGATTTGCAGCAGTTGCAATTTGCAAAGACCTCTGAAAACACCATAGGCCTCAATTGCAAATGTGCATTGCAATTTAAAACCCTGAATTCAAAGGTAGTATCAGACTATCAGTTGAATCTTCCATACAGAACGAGGTTTGCCACCAAACTGTTATACCATAAAAACTATGTGGATCATTGGTGTTTCTACTCATGGTTGATTCAAGAGAGTTGCAACCTTGCTATTTTTTAGCATTTTCTCATCCTCTTGCCCTTTATGCACTTTCACTCTTAAGTCTTATCTCTCAAATAAAATAGCTTTTCCCCCTCATTAGTTATAGCAACTCATTTTTACTTAATCGTTGCATATGTCCTATAAAGAAACAGAGAAAACTAACAATAACCATTATCACATTGTCATTACAAGCCTCAATCAGAACCATTCAAATGAGGAAAACTTTGCAACAATTTTATCCACAATTCCATTACTAGCCAGAAACTCCCCAACAACAACAACAAAGCCTTGTCCCACTAGGTGGGGTCGGCTACATGGATCAAACGACGCCATTGAGCTCTATCATGTATCATGTCTACAAAGAGACCGTTTACACGTTTGACCACCTCATGGATGGTCTTTTTGGGAGCCAGAAACTCCCCAGATGATCAAAATTTAGAAAGCACAAATGAACCAATAATATCCCATATTCGTCCCCTCACCCCTCTTCACAATAATTAATTCCATCCAAATCCAAGCACTCAGATCAGAATCATCATATGATCAAATTCTTAAGCATAAAGCAAGGAACTAAAATAAGAAAATCTTCAAACTTTTCTCCACCCTGACTCTCATCAGAAGCAAATCAAAGAATCCTAGGTTTACAATAATTCCATCCAAATCCAAGCAATAAGACAAATCCTCAAATGACCAAATTCATTAACACACAGCAAAAACCTAAATTAACAGTAATTAAATAAACAAAAACGTTAATGTGCGCTATGATGAATGAACTCAATCAAAATCCTCACCTCATCACAAGCAAAATCCTTCTCCTTAACAATTCGGATCTTACTAATCAAATCCCTCATAGTATGCCTCTGGATCCCACCCTCAGGCACATATCGATCCAAGAACTCATGATCCACCAGCGCCTTCTCCTCCACCTTATCGCCACCATCAACCTCAAACGCACCGTTTTGGAACGAAGGAAGCTCCACATCCTCTCCCCTCCCCATAACGTCCGACAACGCCTCCCCGCCCTTCGCCATCCGGATCCTATCAGGAACCATCCTAACCCTCCCGCCCTCGCAAACGGAGCTCCGTAGCGTCTCGCTGTACCAGCACCGGAACCACCCGGGCCCTTGGAGGGCCTGGACGCGGCGCGTGAAGCCGTTTCCGAAGTAGCCCTCGCAGGAGCCGGTCATGGCATCGGCGTTGGCGTCGGTGTTGGTCCAAGGAAGGTAAGATGGGAGAATTGGCCATGGCTTTAAAGAATGATGAGGATGATGCGATTGTTGTTGTAGCTGGGTTTCGAGGAATGGTTTTGGGAGAGGCGGTTGATTGGAGGGTGAAGAGATGGAAGAGTGTTTGAGGAAGTAGAGGAAGAGAGAAATGGAGTTGAGGATGAAGAGGAAGAGGAGAATCTTGAGGAGCAACGTGTTCCTTCGATTCATTGCGCTCTTTCCTCCTCTCCTTCTTCTTCTTCTTCTTCTTCTTCTTTCTCTCTTTCTCTTTGTTTTCCTCTTTGGTGGTGAGGAGTGTTGAAATTGGGGGGACAAATGACGACACGGTCAAGGTCGTCGTTGCCTCCACGGTGAAAGGAGATTGGTATAAAAGCTGCAGAGGCAACACAGACACACGTCAAAACGTGAAAAAATGTTTTGACTACGGTAAATTTTGTAGACACATGTGAAAAAAAAAAATCTAAAAATAACAACTTTCTTATAATTATCGGATAGAAATTATCCAAATAAAAAGTGCAATGGTGCAATACATAGAATAAAAAATATAAAATATATATTAAAAATGAATTAGTAAGTAAACATATGATACTTAATTTTTAATGTATATATAGCACGTTCGTAAAAATATAATGAAATAATTCTGTAAAATAATTTATACTATAAATATAAGAAAAAATACTTAAATAAATAAAATAACCTTTAAATTTACATGATTATTCAAAAGATGCAACTGTTATTTTTTTTATTCAAATTACATTCATATAAATTGTTATACTCTTAAAATGATTTTTGTTTTCTAACGTAAATCGCTGCACCCGTGCAAGACTGCAACGATTTTGTGGGAGATTTTTATATAGCCAAAATCGTTTCACCCCTGCAGTGATTTTATAGGGAAATTGTTTGTAGTCAAAATCGCTACACCCCTATAAGGCTGCAACGATTTTGTGGGGGATTTGGAAAAAGATAAAAACTCAACGCAGCGCCTCCAGCAACACCTAAAACGATTATCTTCCTCCTTCCTCTTCTCTTATTCTCTCCCTTTCACCCAAAGTTTGATCTCCATTTACCAAAAAAACAATAATAATAATAATTGTGGAGCCATGTCAGAATATTGAAAGAGACACAGTGGACCGACTTTATAGGTTGGTCCAAAACTCTATTCAGTAGCATTTTGCAAAACCTTGATTGTAACTTTGGCATCAGCCCACACGATGGGCATTATGAAGGCATGATCAGGGCCCCCAAGACCGGTTCAGAATTTTTTAGAAATTCCAAACAGTAGTTCGTTGTAGGTAACTCTAAACCAGCAATGGGAACCACGAGCAAATTTAGAAAAAGTATGTCACAGGATGCAACCAGTTAAAAATACCGAGTATTGAACTTGACTCGTTCTCCCTAAGAATTGAAAACAGTGGTTTTGCGTTTGGTTAACAAAAGAGTTTGGAGTTGCAATAGTTGTGGTTGAGAACAGAAAACAGAGAAACAGAACAAGATTGCAATAAAAAGGTGCTCGGCCTTGGATTGAAGTATTGTGTGTCCCTATAATCGCTGTCAATCCCAGTTTAGATGGACTGTCACTTAAAGGAATTAGTCACTTTGTCTAATGATCTAGTGGTGGAGTTAGCCCCCATCCGAATGTCCTAGATATACTCAATAACGAAAGACCAAGGTATTCGGTGAACTCGAATAACCCATCAAATTCACGTCGTTAAGGTCTTCTCATTATTGACAGGGACATGGCGTTAACGGCATCGGAACTAACCCCAGCTCCTCACATCCGTCCCCTTAGGGATCAATAGCTAAGGCCTTCCACACAGTTCAACCCATGGCCAAGATACAAGGTTACTACTCCATATTAACAGGAATCATAATAACATAAAATAAAACAAACAGAATAATAAAGAGACATAATACTAAAAACAGGACAATTATATTGAAAATTAAATGGACAGAATAACAGTATTATAGAGCAAACATAAAAATAAAGAGGCATAATAACAATAACAGAATAACCATGATTAAATGAGTAAAGTAACGACAATAATATTAATAAAATTAGTAAATTGTTTGGCTTGTGTCGCTAAAAGAAAAATGGAAATTCTAAGAACAATTAAACTAAGAGAGAAAATGAGAGAATATGAATTCCCCAAAGAACTCTCCAAAAATTATTCATGACTCATGATCCTCAAAAATGGGTCTCAAAAGGGTGTGTGGTGAATGGGATAGCATCCCTCCTATTTATTGGCCTCCATTTGGATTGAAATTTCCGTTTTGACCTTCATTTTGATTACTGCCCACACACTTGTGCATACATACCAAGTTTCTGTGCGTACACACTGGTGAGAAAACATGATTTGCACGCCACTCCAGTTTGTGTGCGTATGCATTGATGGCCTATGCCTACGCATATGGGATATATCTATACTGTTTCGAAGGTCTAAATGTAAGCTTTCCAATGAGATTGAAACCATGTCATTTGGACCTCTGTAGCTCAAGTTATGATCCAATTAGTGTGAAGAGGTCATGATTGACAACATTAGGAAAATTCTGAGCATTGATCTTTGGACGCGAATTCTCATAGAATCACTTAGAACCGGAAGAAGTGTTCAACATGAAAGTTGTAGATATTGAATTCTTCTTTCCAAATAGTACACGTTTGCTCCAATCTGATGACTACAATTCATTTTCTTCTTTTCTCATTCTTTCTCCTTTTCCTTCGTTGGCCACTTCGAATCCTATTTTAACCTATCTAGGCTTGAAACACTCGAACAAACAAATCAAGGTATCAAATGGAATGAGAATTGAGTAAATCTATAGCAAAATATGATAAAAATGCATGTATTCACAACTTAAGTCCTAAGGAGCAATAATTCATGAATGCACTCAATTTGCAAATATTTAAGTGAGTTTAGTTTGATAATTTGCTTAATTATAGCATAAGATAAACTATCAGAAATGGGTTTATAAAATCTCCCCACACTTAAACATTGGCATGTCCTCATGCCCAAATAAATCATGCAAAAAAGGTGAATCAATAATCCTATAATTTTCAAAATCAAATCATTGAAGATTATTAAGGATGAACTATAAAAGAATCATACTATGAAAGAGATTACAAAATAGAGGAATTAAACAAAAGTGTGCGAGAGAACGTGTAGGAGTATTGCAGTAAATACTAACCCAAAAAATCATTTAAGCACAGAAGATGATACTTAATTATATTGCATGAATGGTCATAAATCATAGAGTTGAGCTTAAGAACCCCTACTGAAGGTGTATGAACTCTATTCTCTTAGGTGTCTTGGGTGAAAGCTCTAAATTCCTTCCAAATCATGCTTTTCGTAACTTGTTTTTCATCTAACAATTAACATCAAATGTATATATGTGAAACATCAAGAGATTTTTTAAGGGTTGTAATGGGGCTAAGGTGAAGGTGTGAAAATTTGTTTTCTTAAGTGGGCTAAAGAACTTGAAGCTTTTGATTAATTTAAGATGCACCTAACCTCTTACTCTTCACTCTTTCCCAATTATCTTACAATCTAGACCCACAATTTTCTATTTTGTAAATGCATGACATGCAAATGGGATTTGATTAAGTTAATTGTATGATTTATTTTAATTTTAAAAATTGCATTTTAATCCATCAATATCCGCGAATATCCGCCAACCCCACGGGGATCTGGAAATGGGGACTCGTGACGAATATGGGGCGGGGACGGGCGGCTAAATCATAAACGAGGACAGGGGGATGGGCCCGCCCCCATGGATCTCCATTGCCATCCCTAGGGAGGGCTGGTCAAAGAAGAAAGGAGATTGGTTAGAAAGCCATGTGATGAATAGTGTCCAAATAGTGTTGGAATAGTACAAAGATTCCAAAATTAGTGTTATTTGATCACTTATTTTTACTTTTTTTTGTTGAAATTGTTTAGAGTGTAAATGACATGTGTATAATGAATTCTTGGTCCAAGATTCCTTAGGAAGCTGGCCCAACTCCGAAAAGCGGCCTAGAATTTGAATCGGCGCAAATCCCTAACCTAGGTGACTTTTCGTCATCTTTTTCTAACAGAGTTTTGTTTTTTTGTAAGGCCCTTATTATGTCGTCAAACACATCAGCACATGAGCTGGCTTCAACGTTCGGGCCGGCCTTTAGGTTGCCGGGGCAAAACTGGGTCGAATCGGCTGCTTTCGGACTCCTCGACTTAACCCTGATTTAACTCTGATTCACTTGATTGAACCAGTTCAAAGGATTAACCAACCCATGGTGCACTTGGTCAACCGGACAACTGGTCTTGACCAGTCAACGCCGATCAATGATTTTTTTTAGCTCCGGCTCGTCACAAGAAGTCAAACCGTGATTCACGAATTTCGCGAATTTGGACCACAAAAAATTCTACGGGCCAATCTACAAGCAATTACGAAGAAAATACTCAATAAATAGAAGGAAAAATTATCAGATCTACCCATAAAAGTTCTGAACACTGACAAATCTATCCGTAAAAGAAAGAAATTAACTTTACACCCATAAAAGATTAGATTTTGTTGAGAAAACTAACCAAACCCTTAAAACGCATTTAAAATTTCAAAACTGCCCATTTAATTTTACAACCCTAAATCCCCAATTCCACCCTAACCATCCAAATCCTTCCACACTATGCTGCCACCATCCAAATTATATTTTTATTTCATCGATAATGGAAGTGGGTTTATAAATAGAAAAAGAAAGAGAAAGTTGTTCTAGGAATTTGGTATGATGGAGGAGGTAGCGGCGTGGTAGCAGTGAAGAAGGATTATTTGGAAGATGATGGTGGAATTAAGAATTTAGGGTTAAGTAAAATTAAAGGGCAATTTTGGAATTTTAAATGATTTTTAAGAGTTTGGTTAGTTTTGTCAATAAAATCTAATCTTTTATGCGTATAAAGTTAATTTCTTTCTTTCATGGATAGATTTTTCAGCGTTCAGAACTTTCATGGGTAGATTTGGTAATTTTTCCTAAATAGAAAATCTACTGTTACTAACAGAAAGTCAACTGTTAGTAACGAGCATGGTATTACACGTTACAGGCATGACAATATTCAAAGCTTAATCAGTCACACTTAAATTCGGTTCTACGGTACTATATGTAATCATCTATGGTAGACATTTCAGGGTGTGCTTGAACACTATAAGCATCTCTACCAAATTTCCTTGAAAAAACTTCAAATTCCTAGTCCTTCACCTTCAACATTAATCGTTCTTGTATTGGCTCACATTGATAAGTATACACTAGAAATCTAAGTGCAGTGAAAGAGTAGGCATTTTTTTTGTAATAAAATATTCTATCACAAACTTATCTTATAATTTGCTAATCTTTTCAAACACCTCATTTAACCACATGTGTACCAAAGAACTTATTAATTCAACTCATACACGGCAGGAATGGCTCCATAATAATCCCAAATGATCTCTCTCTTTATCAAACAACAAGATGAAAGGGTCCTCCAAATCATTCTCTTTTATTTCTTTCGAGTCAAACGTCACCAAGCATCTGAAGGGGTCAATATCCCTACATAACAGGATACCAGGGCGCTTCCATTCACTCCTCATCTTAGATAGAATATCAGTGAGTACAATTGGCTCAATATTTGTGCCAATAGTACTACGCTGCAACACTTCTAATTGCATAGTTATATTGGTGTGTAGTTAATATTAATATTTATGTAGAAGATAAAAATAGAATAAATAAATAAAACAGAAGCAATTTTATATGTGAAATGCTATATTTTAAAAACACTTTTCTGATCATGATTAAAAATTTAAGATAATTAAGTTTTACATGTTGATGAACTTTTAACGTACGTGATTAAGAATAGCCAAATTCTATAAGTTTTTATTAAAATTATCATCATAGAAATAATAAAATTTTCTAATCAAATAAAAAAATGTCGAAACAACAGTTCCAACAAGTCTTCTAACCTCCGACATGATAGTCACAGAGGGACGACGGTTATTTGTGAGGAGAGGGAGAAACAGGGTGAAAGAAGCGGTAAAATTTAAGATAGAGGGGCACGACAAGAGATGAGACTATGAGAGGTTGATGTGTATTTAATTGTTATATGTATAAAAATATGAATGAACTACCAATCCGGCCCCTGTCCAATTTCTCGAACGACATAGCGGCCCTGACAATAAAAAAACACCGCTGCGGTCCTCGTCCATGGTCGCTGTGACACAAGGCGGCCCCTCCGTGAGTTTCTTCGTCAAATGCAAACGAAAGTGGTTGACGTGTCACGATAAGTTGCTTGCGTGGCCGTTAACTACCAAGCTGGAATGGACAGAGGCCGATTTGGCGCACTCAAAAGAAATGGTTAGGGTTCGATTTGTCCCATTTTAAGTTTCTAAGTTGGAGAAGTGGGAATGGACAGGGGCCGATTTGACGCACCCAAAAGGAATGGTTAGAGCTCGATTTGTCTCATTTAGGTTGCCAAGTTGGAGAAGTGGGAATGGACAAGGGTTGATTTGGCCCACCTAAAAGAAATAGTTAGGGTTCAATTTGTCTCATTTTAAGTCTGTGTTAAATTATAATACGTATGACATCATGTTGATGATATCGCGATGAATGATGAACCTGAAAATAATAGAAATAATATATTTTATATACCAAAAAATGAGGGTGTTTAAAAAATAACATCTGAAGTACAAGATCTTTGATTTTGTTATATATGTCCCTATGGTAGTTTAAAGGACACTACGACGGGAGTGATCATTACAATATATAAAAAGCATGACACAACTAAAAAAAATCCCAACTTTTTGTGATGAATTCTTGTTATTGTGTTTCAATATATGACTACTTTTTTTTGTGACATCAATATATGACTATTGAATTGACTCCTTTTGTATCCACGTTAGTATATATACTATATAGCTCATTGAATAAATATTCTTTTCATTATTATTTAATATCATAATAATGGTGGAACCCCTATCATAATAATGGTTCAACATAGCTTGTAGCTTATCCATTTTTCATCTTTGGTGATAAACTGATAATCTCTAAGCACTCAATTTTATTTTGGTCCATTATGGTGACTATGTTCTTTTCAGGTTTATCATTCATCGCTATATCATCAACATGATGTCTTAGGTATTATAATTTAACAAAAACTTAAAATGAGACAAATCAAACCTTAATCATTTCTTTTGTGTGTGCCAAATCGACCCGTGTCGATTCCTACTTCTCCAACTTGGCAACTTGAAATGAGACAAATTGAATCCTAAGCATTTTTTTTGGGTGAGCCAAGTCGGCCCCTATCCATTCCCACTTCTCTAGCTCAGAAACTTAAAATGGGACAAATCGAACCCTGTCCACTTCTTATGAGTGCGTCAAATCGGCCCATGTCCATTCCAGCTTGGCATTTAACGGCCACGCAAGCAACTTAACGTGACACGTCAACCACTTCCATTTGCATTTGACGAAGAAACTCACGGAGGGGCCGCCTTGTGTCACGGTGACCATGGATGAGGATCGCAGCAGTGCTTTTTATTGTCAGTGGCCGCTATGTCATTCAGAAAAATAGACATGGGTCGGGTTGGTAGTTTACTCTAAAAATATAAAATACAAGGTGGGCTGATTTAGTAATAACATTTTTGAATCATGAATAAGAGTTTGATTTCGATGTCCTAAAATATTTTAGACAATCCTGCAATCAGATTTGTTCATTTCCATGGCTAATCAGGATTTTTTTAAAAATAAATAAATCAAATATAAGAATTACCGTTTTGGACACGTTGACAGATTTTTACCAATTTGGGTCGGCCTTACTCAACACGGGCCAAGAAGTTGCGTGATGATGTTTCAAGATAACACGAGGGTTAGTGGCCCGTGTTAAGCTCTTCTTGGGCTGGGTGAAGGCTAACACGGGTTTGGCCATTGCGTGTTGGGTAACACGAGGCATCGTAGCCCATGTTGTAATCTTGGGGCACTATGGCCCGTGTTAGCAAACGCGTAGTTTGTGGCCCGTGTTGCTATCATAAAAGAGCCTGGCCCGAGTTGCCAAACTAAAGGAGGCTAGCCCGTGTTAGGGAAAACGCCTTTAAATAGAGCATGAAATCCACAGCTCATTTCACACTTGCAGACCCTACTTCCCTTCTTTCAACTCTCCATTCACTTTCTTTCAAATCTCCATCATCTTCTTTCTTTGAGTAGTAGCAAGTGGTAAGTGAGCATGTCTGCGGAAGGCAGCGGTAGGGGCAGGAGAGCGAGAGGCGATGGGGCTCAACCAAATGTGCCGGGTGCGGCGGATCCAAATGGTTTGCAAAGGTTGAACCGCTCGTGGCACATCGCAGGAGTACTTCACACATAGGTACATGTAAGAAAAATATTTCTTAATTAGTCTATGCATTATAGTAAAAAGTAATGTGATTATTAGTAGCATGTTGTTAGGATTAATTAATTTGTAATCATGTTGCGTTATATGAATTTGTAAAATATTAAGCAATAAGGTAATAAGAAGTAATTTTTTAATTCGTATTATGATAGTTAGTAATATAGGAATTAGTAACATAGTATATGCTAATAATATGTAGTATTATTAGTGTAATGTTTAGTCCTTTAGTCAAGTAGTAAGTAATAACTTTTTAATATAGCACATGCCTCTGTATTGGGATTTTTTTATAAATAAATAAAAAATACTAAATTTACAAAAATAGGCACGCTCCCAAAAAATTAAATTTTTAGGCGCTTTTTACTTATCTCGGATTCTGCAAACCTGGAATATACTAAACACGTATCTCGGGCTTGCAGAACCCGAGATACTTTAAAAATAAATAAAACACCTATCTCGGACTCAGAGATATATATTAAAGATAGTTGGTGATAGGAGTTATAGCAGTAAGCACGAAATAAAATACCTATCTCAAAATATTCTTTTTTCATTTATTCTTTTTCATTATTATTATTTTGGAAAAGAAATAAAATATAATATGCTGGTGTTGTGTTGCGCAGGTTATAGAGAGAGAGAAGTATTGTGTTGCACAGTATTGAGAAAGAAGTGAGAAAGTACAGTGAAGCACACATGATTTTTTAATAAATAAATATGGCTTTTTGAGAAGTGAATCTGCATTGAATGAGACTTTCCTTTTCATTTTTATTACTATTATTATATTATTAATTTGAAAGAATCAATGCTTCTCCCCTTCCCTAGGGCAAAAGCTACTTCTATCATCCTTTTGGTAGCTGCTCCCATGGAAGCCTCATCATTAATTTTAATTTTTATTAATAATCAATAATCAATAATCATTTTCTCTTTTCTAATTATTTAACTATTTCCAGCAACTGAGTATTTGGGGATTCAATCTATGAAATCCTACATTGGTATCAAGAATGGTAAATTGGGAGATCTAATTTTGTTGCCATTGGAGCCACTGCCTTGTGTTCATATTGGAGCCATTAGCTATACTCTCTCTCTCTTGAGTTGGAATGGTTCAACCAATTCTTTCCTTTCCACTGTAATTCCTTCACAAGTGCTCCTCTCTCTTCTTTGTCTTATTAATTCTAGTTCACATCACATTACTATTACTCTTTCTTAATTAAGGAAATTTATTTGTCTAGGGACTCGCATAGTGATGATTACTGGAGTTTGACCAGTAGGATGCAGTGCAATGTATTTAATAATAATAATAATTAAGAAAAAAAGAAAACGAAGAGTCTGCTTTCCACAAAGTCAGTTGTTATCCTAATAATAATATCGTATTTTCTACAAAGCGTTGAAGCATAAAGTAAATTTTTTCTACAATGTATCTCGGGCTCTCTGAGCCCAGAAATGGTGCGAAACTTATTTTTAGTGTATCTCGGGTTCTACAAGCCCAAGATACGTATTTAATGTATTACGGGCTTGAAGAACCCGATATAAGTAAAAGGCGCCTACAAATGTAAATTTATGTAAGCGTGCCTATAATGGTAAATACGATATTTTTTTATTTATTTTAAAAAAAATCCATCTGTATTGACTAGTAATATTTTCTTAACTAGTTTAAGTTACATTAATTTGTACTATGTTAACTAGTAAGGTAATAAGTAGTAATTTTTAAATTCGTAATATGTTAATTAGTAAAATAGTAATTAGTAAAATAGTATATACTAATAATATGCAATATTATGTAATATTATTAGTGTAATGTTTTCTGAAATAGTAGGTAGTAAATTTTTAATATAGAATATGGTCATGTGTTTACAAGTAATATTTTCTTAATTTGTTTAAGTTGCATTAATTTGTAATATATTAATTAGTAAAGTAATAATTAGTAATATTTTCTTAATGATATATTAGTTAGTAATACAGTAATTAGTAATTTAATAATATGTTAATTAATAACATTATCTAGTAATTTAGTATTTTTAGTAACGTAGTAATTTAGAAATTTAGTAATATAGTTATTTGTTGGATACAATGTAACTATATTTTTTTATGAACTAACTAAGATGTGCTAATAGATTTTTTATTTATGTACATGTCAGTGCATCTTTTAATATCTTAAATAATTTTTTGAATTAGCTTTGAAAATGCATGTACGACATAACATAATTATTTATGTGACGTTAATAGTTTATTTCAGATAGATGGGAGCGTACGCTGCATTCATCAACGCACGCTTGCCATCTTTTGACCTGAACTTGTTGTTGAAGTTACTAACCATGTGTCGTACACATATTGCGTGTAATGCTCTCGGTGTCTTCCACCCGCTATCTTGCTAATCGATTGCCGCCTTGATTGCATTTGATCGATCCGAAATTAAAAGTATTCCCTTTCTACGGACCACGTGTTGCCTCAGATTACGAAGGAAGAATAAACACAACTCTTTTGTTTCTGATTCAACAATTGCAAATGTCGCAGGAAATATGTTTGAGTTTTCGTCCTGCACGACCGCCATCAGAAGTACCCCGCCGTACTTCCCGTACAGATGAGTGCCATCCACGGATACGAATGGCTTGCAATGTTCAACCGCATGGATGCACTGGGGAAAACTCCAAAATACCCTATCAAACTGGGAACACTGTGCGTCAGGGGTATCTCCGTTGTAAAATGGCCCAACCTGAAGAACGACGACGGTTCCAAGGCAGAAATGCTGCAACGCAGCCAACAGTCTCGGCAGAACAGCATAAGACTCTTCCTAGTCGCCATACAACCTTGCAATTGCCTTTTGCTTCGCAATCCAAACCTTCCTATACGAGGGCTTGAAGTAGTAGCTCTATTGAATTGCGCTTTGCAAGACTGCAATTTCGACTGACGGATTAGACTTGATTGTCGACAATATGAACTCACAAATCAGAGTGATGTCCAGCTGCGCGTGGTCTGCTGACATTGAAGGGGCAAGGCATGAGTGTGGCCCCCCAAACTTCCTGATTTCCCTGTTTCAATATAGAGCAACCGTCACGATACGAAATTTAATAAATTTTTGCGGAATGCCACGCACACCCTCCAAGGACAACCAGACTCGTGCTACTTACAACAACACACGTACGTGTATTGATCGGATTCCCGCACTCTGTATTCGAGAGCCCTTCGGATGTTATAGTTTTTCACTGCCATGTGCACAACTCCTCTACAACTAAAGCGATGTCCAATCCGGAACTCCTCCCCACCGTCAAGGTTGAGGTAATCGTTCCCCCCTCCTCCGTGTACTTCTCTAGGCTCCTCCTGCATCGCATCCAAGTTCAGGGTATGGAAGTGGCTGCTCACGGATGCCAAATCCGGTATAGCTGCTGGTGCCGGGAGTAAGAACCTCCGACCGACTTGCGTCTCATCAACAAAATCAGCCTCATCGAAACTGTCAGTTGATTCTTCACTCTCTCCCTAGTAGTCTCCGTCAGCTCCGCCATCTGAGCCCGAATCCATGTCCATGGACACATCCGGTGTGGCGATCCGGAGTGGTGGTACAACAATGGCACCCATCGGGCCTGCCCATGTGCCAGATGGACCGGCTTCAGAACGGATCACGTCCCGTGTCTCGAAGAGAAGCTCCATCACTTGGCGTGGGTCGTACTGACGATGCAGGTCAAACATGGCCTGAACATGGACATCACCCTCGACCCAAAATATCTTGAACTTGTATTTCAACGGCGGAAGGATATTCAAAAGCCTGTAGGCAATCCACCTCACATACTTCCAGCCAACGGCCCCCATTGTGCACAAAATGAAACTCTTCAACTCATCAAGCGTCTCAACACGT
Source organism: Stylosanthes scabra (assembly GCA_036250425.1). NCBI lineage: Eukaryota > Viridiplantae > Streptophyta > Magnoliopsida > Fabales > Fabaceae > Stylosanthes > Stylosanthes scabra. Next base: position 78,469 of record JASCZI010241707.1, read on the forward strand.
TGGATATAGCACAGTATCGGGTTCGGACACGCAAACCCGATGCCATCAGCATCCCTTGTCGTCTCACCGTCGGGATATAGCATGCCCACTATTAAATTTGAATCCGACATCTCTCTGTATCAAAGAAATAGTTTGAAGAAGAAAGGAAGGTTTGCTGATGAATTATGTATAAAGGGGGTGCAACTTCTTCTCCTTTTAAAGGCCCGTTACACTCATAACACGGGCTAGGATAGCCCAATTTGGGTAACAAGGGTTAGAGTAGCCGATGTTGTGCAACACGGGTTTGGAAGGGTCATGTTACTAACACGGAACATGCATTCCCAAGATTTCGACATGGGCTAGCCATGCCCAAGTTGTCACCACGCAACTGGCAGCCTCATGTTACCAAAAAAAAAAAAACAAAAGTTAGGCCTCCCTACCACGGGCCACTAACGTCCGTGTTAACAGCGATGTAAATAAATAAATTTATAAATATTAATATATAAAATACTTATAAATAATAAATTGTAATTTACAAATTATTAATATATTATGATTTATAAATACTTATAAAATATATAAAATATTATAATTTATAAATATTTATAAATTATATTATAATTTAAAAACATTTATAACTTATAAATAATTATAAGTTATGTATGAGTATTTATAAGTATTTATAAATAATTATAAATTATATTATGTGTAATTTATAAATAATTATAAATTGTTTACTTATGAATATTTATAAATAATTATAAATTATTTATATTTGTAAAAACTTAAACCTAATTATAAATAATATATATTTGTAATTTAAACAATTAGTAATTACAAATAATTATTTTTTTTACTAATACACATTTATCATAATTCATTCATTATGATTAAATTCATACTTATAAATAATTATATCATCATTCATTAAAAATAACACATACACCTTACATGAACAGAAAAAAAAAACCTCGTTCACTTTTTTAATTACGTTGGTCCAAAACTCTATTAGAATATCTTTAGTACTCTAGTCTTTCACTACGTTAGAATACATGCTCTATTCTACATTGTTTACAATTAAAATTAAAATTTTACAATTACAAAATATAAACAGTATTGTAATACATTTTGGTAGTTAAAAAGGGCAAAAATGCCCTTTCTAGGCAGGCCTTCGCTTTTTTCCCTATAGGCTTGAGGCTCTCCGCATAGGTCCTTTGCTTCTGCCCTACTTGACCGGGGCTCTCCGCCAAAGTCCTTTGCTTCTGCACTGCTAGCTTGCGGCTCTTCGCAAATGTCACTTATTACAGAGTGGTACGGCGTATTTCGACTCGTCGGATGTCAGGAGGATTATCACCGGTTGAAATTCCGTCCGCCACTCTGCATTATTTAGTTGTCTAATCCACCAATTTTCATGGATGTCATTACCAACCTCGCAACCGGTTCATGCTATGCAACTTCGCTGGTTTATCCCCAATCGACTCATTTTGGTTACCTGCATAGATATTGCTACTAATAATTTATAAAGTGATTTGGGAGAGATATATTTTTTTTTTTGGGTTACATTGAATGGGAGATATCAAGTTGGTTTCGGAGCTCGGAGCTTCATGCTCCTTTTATAGGAACACATGGGCTTAACACGGGCTTCCCTGGCCCAAAATCATAACACGGACTAGTTAACATCAAATTCAGCAACACGGGCTAGTGACCACCAAATTCCATAACACGGGCTTTAATGGGCTAACATGTCAACACGGGCTACGATGCCTCGTGTTACCTAACACGCAATGGCCAAACTCATGTTAACCTTCACCCAACCCAAGAAGAGCATAACATGGGCCAGCTAGCAACGTGTTACCTTCAAAACATCATCACGCAATTTTCTGGCCCGTGTTGTGTAAGGTCGTCTCAAATTGATAAAAATCTGTGAGCGTGTCCAAAACGGTAATTCTTGTAATTTATTTATTTATTTTAAAAAAAAAATCCTGGCTAATCATGGGATTTTTAAATAATTAGGTAAATGCTACTATTCTTGTCAATAAAACAAATTTTATTATTCGTCACCAAAAACCAAATTTTAAATTCACCACTCAGTCCACCCGCTGTCAGTTCTGTAGCTCACGCCGTCGCTCTCCAAGGCCTTCACCAGCCGTCTCGTTGCCATCAGCCGTCGCTCTACTGTTCTGCTTCGCCGTCTCCACTCTCCAGCAGTCAGTTGTCGCAGCCCGTCCCGAACCAGCCGTTGCAGCACTTCGCATCGCTGTGGAAGGTCAGCCCAGCCCCTCCGTCCAGCTTCTGTAAATTGGTTGCTTTGTTGAATCTGTTGCTCTGCTCTCTTCTGTTGATCTTACCATTTTTTCTCCGATTGCTCTGCTTGTTTTGTATTTTACCATCCTTAGGGATTTTTTATATTTTTTTTTTATATTTTTTTCTAAAATTTTTCTTCCCATTGCTCTCCTTAGGACGGAAATTTATTATGAATTTTCTTATCCCTTTGTTTGCCATGCTCAATTTTTTTAATCTTTGATTCTGATTATTGATTTTGGTTCAATTCGACTCTAATTTATTATTTATATTTGATTCTAACTTTATTTTGAATTTTTTATCCCTTTGATTGATCCTCTGATCACAGAATTGCTGCGCTGTTCCAAATATGCATTCCTTCGGTTACAGAGCGAATGCTCTGCTGACCTTCGGCATCACCCTTCTTGCCCTTATGTGCGGCATGGCCTCCTTCTCCGATAACATCAACTCTCCCTCTCCCTCTGCCCATGTCCAGGTCTTGAACATCAACTGGTTTCAGAAACAGCCCAAAGGAAACGATGAGGTATCTACCTTCCTTCCTGCTTTCTTTCTTTCTCCTTCAAAATTACTTTGATGTTTAGAGGGCCCCCCAGCTGGAACCTTTTCCCGATCTATGATTAGGGTTTAATTTCGGAAAGGGTTTTGCTGTTTTTGCTTTTTGGTTGTGTACTATTCGTATCTCAATATCACTGTTTATATTCAATTATGACGTGTTTCATCTTGTTGCTATAGTCTATGCTTAGCAACAATAATTGTTGTTGATTTTTTCACTTACATTCTGCAATTAAGCTAAGGGTGAATTGAGCCAAATCTATGAATTCCTAAAACTTGCCCATATTCGATGGTCAGAATGCAAAATGTTGTTTTGCCACCGTTAGATCATCAAAATTTAGGGTTCTAAGTTTCGATTTCGGTTTTAGCTTTCGAATTCTTTTTTCCCTCCCTCTCCAATTCTGGTTGTAGCTTGTAAGCGAGTGAGTGCGCTCTCAGAAAACAGCCCTTCAACCATTTGAGAAACGTCGGAAACGTCGTTTTACAGCTTCTCTGCTTTTTTATATTTTTCTTTTAATCATATTATTTTAGTAATATGAAAAAAGTGTGAGAGCTCGTTTGAAGTGTTTTGTTCTGTTCTGTTCTTTCTCCCTTCATCCCGTTTTTGCATTTTAAGGTATGCATGTTTCTACCGCAACTGAAGATTTTAGTGTTAATTTTGATATGACTGGAATGCACTTATAATTTTTTATTTTGGTTTTGTTTGTAAATCATTGCCAAAATTAACTGTAAGTGGAAACTAAAGAGAATGGATGTTGCATGAGAGGTGTTTGATAATGGTCTATGAAAAACTAGTCAAGATCATTTTTTTTTCTTTTTCCCCTTCAGCTGGGGTACGTTCAGCAGATTCTACTTCAATCCAAATTAGTTGCCAATTTTGAAGCTGCATTATCATGTCTTCTTCATTTCTCAAAGTATTCGAGAGGCTACTGTTGTACTGTGTGTTATTTATTTTCAGTTCTTATAGTGATCAATATCGTGCTTAAGCCTGACATAGACCACCATAATATATGTTATTTGAGCAAATTTGTTCTGGTTTTGTTTACCTTTCTGTGTGAAAGTTGTTAGTTACTTTTTTAAGTTAAATTAGGGATCTGGAATAACATTGTATTCATGAGATTGCTTTCATGTGCTAGTGGTCAATAACTAGAGTTTGCATAACACTTAGCATTTTGTGCAATCTTCATTTTCGGATAGTTGTAGAACCTGTTCCAACATATCTGGTATGCCACTTCTAAATTAGGTGGTTAGATCTAGAGGGTTATTTTCCCTTATTTCTAACTACTACTGGCAGCAGATCACTACACAGATACAGCTAGGTATGCTAACAGTATTTTCCGTTGGCAAAATTTATTTATATATCTTTTATTTTTCTACATCTTGACTAACATTTATTTTCTTCATGTGCTGTGATTTGCCCTCTGCTATAAACTTGTGAAACATTGTTGGTTGACCAATTCTTTCCTTCACCTCTTAAAATGAAGTACAAAACTACAAATAACCATCACGATGCTTTTCTTATTATTTTTAGAACTCTCTACTTTTGTTTGTGTGTATATATTGAGGAATTGAAGTGTACTTTTCGTGTAAGTGATGAGATGTAATAGTCTAATGTGGGTATATGACATGCTCTAAATATTTGTCTCTCCTGATATGTGTGCATGTGTAGGTCATTTGATCTATTTGATGCCTTTCACTTGGCTCTTGTGACTATGTCATTTCTGGCTCTCATAGCATGTGCAGAATGTGTATATCTGTTTTGCTTGTCTTCTTGTTAACATTTCATCATTTGTCCGTAGACTAAGTGATTTGTGTTTATTTTTTTGCAAGTCATGAAGTCTATTTTCAGGTGTTGATACAATTACTATTCATGTAATTTCTGTCGTTTGTTTCTTCGTATTTAGCATTTTGTTCATGGTGTTTGTTTTGTCCATGGTATTGTGCTTGTACAAACTACTGGATCATGTTCCTCTTGTGTTGAGCACGCTTCCTAACTTATCCAAAAAGGAAGAGAATTACAATGGTGTCATCTAATCATTGTAACCGACACAACCTGGTTCATCAAGGCCAAAAGGCTTAGATTTTTTTGCTGTTGAAAGGGGAAAATGGTTCTTGTCCATAGAAGGCAACTATTTAGTTGCTCTATCATGTTAGGCCTTTTCAAAAGTTCTATCTTATACCATATGCATATGTTTGCTTCTCTGTACCAGCTCTGAAGTTTTTAGCATCATATGATATTTTGATCTTAATATCATATTGTGTCAAACAACCTTGTTGTGATGCCATTCTCTTTGATATTTATACACCGTTTCTATCCATTGTTTAATCTGAAGGGGAACACCTTTCTTTTCTTATAGGTCAGCATGACAATGAATATATCGGCAGATTTACAATCTCTTTTCACATGGAATACAAAACAGGTTTGCGAATAGAATTTACATTACTCATCCCCTTTAGTTCTTGAAAATTATGGATACTGACAGTAGGAAAATAAGTGGGAGGACTGCAAAATTAATGTATCAGGATGTAATGGGCAAAATCTGCATTATCTTCCTCTGTTCCTCCCTTATTAATGCATGTCTTCATTTTTAACAAGTGTTACCCACTGTTATATGTTGTTTAATTTTCTGAAATAAATATTTCTATTCTTGGCCCCATCTTTGCATTTCTACGGTGTGTAACCAAAATATATTTCCATGTTAGTGTTGTTACTGCTTGATATAACATACAGTGTGTTGAATTGGGATAATCAAGGTTGTCAAACTCGCGAGTCTAAGTAAACTCATGGAGTCAACCTAGACTTGACTTGCAAGTTAACTCGTAAACTCATACGAGTTTATCTGTTATGAAAAAATAAAAATATATCATACATAATTTCAAATCTAAGTATTCAAAATTAACAATTTTCCATTTCAAAGTACATAATAAAGCTAAACTAGTGGTATATATTATGATGACATAAATACTTTAATATATTCAAATGACAATTATCAATTAAGCAATAAGTGCAATAACATAGAACACACAAGACACAAATTAGGTGCAAAGATGAGTGAGTGTCTAGAAGTCAGTAATTTTGTAAGCATTTAAGGGAAAGTCTTCCTTTTTGGCAACACGATGCAGTTTTGGCAAAATTGGGTCAAATTTCTAACTCGTTGACTCGCTCATAGACTCGCGAGTTTGAGCGAGTTTATGCAAGTTTACCTGAGTTTACACGAGTTCAACCGAGTTTAGTTGGGTACGAGTTTAGTGCCGAGTTAGCTCGATTCCACTACCTATACTGGTAAACTAGAGTTTGACAACTATGGGGATAATGGTACGTTTGGTTTGCGTTTTCATTTTCAGTATTTTCAGTCGTTTTCTCATTTTCCTTCACAAAATCCAAAAACTGGAAACGCAAACCAAACGGACCCTAAGTTTTAATAAATTATTCTAAGCAGTTTGGTTGGAACTTCAGGCTGTCCTGGCACTTATTGCTTCTCCATATATGGTTGCAGGTTTTTGTCTTTTTAGCCGCGGAATATGAAACTCCAAAGAATTCTTTGAATCAGGTACGATTTGAAAATATTAAACACTTCTAAGTTTTGCGTGCTCCTTTTGAGGAGAGAGTAAAAGCAAGCATATAGCATATTAATATGCTGCATCTCTGCCATAATATGTTATAGCATTTGTTTTGATAACACACTTGAGCTTCCATTTGCAGATATCCCTTTGGGATGGTATCATCCCCTCTAAAGAGCATGCAAAGTTTTGGATTCATACTTCAAACAAGTACCGCTTCATCGACCAGGTATATATAGAAGTCTGAGAATGTGATGGCCAGTATGAATTAGTTTCAATTCCGTCAGGTCCTAATAGTTGGCATTTTTGGTTTGTGTTCAGGGAAGGAATTTGCGTGGTAAAGAATTTAATTTGACTATGCACTGGCATGTTATGCCAAAGACCGGGAAAATGTCTGCCGACAAAATAGTCATGCCAGGTTATCGTTTGCCAGAGGAATACAGATGATTATCTTCATGTCTTGTAACTTTATCCTTTTCTATAATGGATGTTGAGGTTTAGCCCAAAGAATTAGAATCAGGAAACTCTGATTTGACAAAGTGGAAATGAAATTTTCTTGTGGTATTTAATTGTCTCCTCCATGGATGCCGACAATTTTCGATGTGAAACACCTCCCCAGTCCCCATAAGAGTAAGGAATTGTGTGTTTTTCCTCAGTTTAAAAAATCTTGAGTCTTGACTTGGAAGAAAACTACAGCTTTTTAAAATTAGATATTTAGATCATAACATGAAAATTATGGTAATTAGAAGAGAGTGAAAACGTGATTAATGAATGTGAAAGCAAAAGAACACGGAAGTGATAGTGGAGACTGTAGTAGACTAGTAGTGTTATCTGCTAGGTGCAGTTTAGTGTAGAGAAGAATAATAGCAAGTGAGGAATGGGGTTCTCTGCAATTGCATCATCATTCACACTGTTTCTCATTCTCATATTACTATTCTTCGTAAATTTACCATCTTCTCCATCTCTCTTCTCCACCGGCACCAAACGCAGGTCTCTTCTAACCACTTCGTTGCCCGGCCGACGACGGATCCATTTGTGGGATCCTCAACTACCTCTATTCCGCCGCAACGCCTTCCTCTCCATTCTCCTCCTCCTCCAGTTCTACATCCTCATCAATGCAATTAGATTAAGCAGAAAACGTGCACAGTACCATGTCCACTGCAAATGGCTTAAATTCAAAGGAGCTAGCAAGTAGCAAGAACACAGATAGGTTCCTTATTATTCCTACTAGTATTTCTTTCATTCAGGTTCTAGCCAAGAAATCCAAATTGCCAAATCCAATTACCATAAAAGCACCAAATCACTTTTATCTCTGCAAATCATCCTTAGCTCTATTGTAGAGAGCATTACATCAAAATTAAATACTCTACACCTAATCAACTACTTTCAAGTTCCAATATTTAAACTACTAACCAGTACCACTGCTTATAATACATCTAAGCAGTAGCACATCTGTACCACTACAAATCTTTGCTACCTCATCTATCTGTATACTCTGGCGTTCAATATAATAGACATGGATCAAAGACGTCATTGCGCTGTGGCCATGTAAGGGGATGCGACTCTGTTTTTACGTTGACTCTGTTTTCCAAAGACATAAGGACACAAAATTGACATAAAAAATTACCACTTTACCCCCTTCAAGGACAACCCATACAGTTTACAAAATGATGTTCAACTGCCACAGCAACTCGGGGAAACTCTCTTCCAGTGATGCTGATCTGCAACTTTAAATAACACTGATTCGGCATGAAATCAGTTATGTCAGACTCAGTTTGAAGAAATTATAAGCCTACATACCGGCAAAACAATAGCTCTCATGCCTTGCAATTGCCAAGTTGCAGTAACCAAATTTGCTGCAATTGAAGGTTAAAAAGATTGAACTTGCCATGGATTCGAGATCAAAATCTAAGAACTTCGCATCCGAGGCTTTTCATTATATTGGCAAGCTCATTGATCACAGTTCCCGGATCTGCATGGAACCCTGCAAGGTTGACTGCATGATACTCCAACCCTCTCCAACGTGCAATATACGCAAAATGTGGGTAAGGGCGACACTGTGTGCACCAATGATGAATCAACATTTTGTACCTGAGAAAACTCGCTTCAACAATCATATAATGATAAAGATGAGATTGAAGATGTCAAGGAAGCGAAAAAAACATTGCAAGTCTGTGAAGAAGATGGCATATTTTTCAAGGATGATGAAGATCTGGTTTTGGCAACTCTAAGGAGGAAGAAAAAGGACAAAGAAAAAACTCGCTAAAACAGTTCCAAGGACGACAAATCTGTGCAGAAACACCGTGGTATGAAACTATCGAAAAGACTTATTATGTCAATAAATATCTTGTTAGGAATTGGTGGGCAGTTGGGGGATATATGTTGTGTTCAGAGTTAGGTGAATGTGGGAAAGGTGCTTTAGTGTAACGTTCTTAAAGAATAGGCGTGGAGACTATGGGGTTCCCTGATGTAATTTGGTGTTTTAGTTTGTTAGCGTGTTTTTTGATTGCTTATTCTTGTTTTGAACCTTCTCACGTCCCACTTTTGGGAGATTATGTGAGATTGAAACCTATAAGAAAAAATAATAATCATATTATTATAAAGAAAAAGTTTTGGTAAACAATAAGGAGGTAGAAACGAGATAGAACAAGAGATAATGATAAACTTATTTTGTTTCACAACATGTCTAAACAAGTTCCTGTATAACAAACTAAGAGTTTTTTTTTTATGACAGTGGCAATATTTACGGTGAGCTTGATATGAAGTTGGAGCATCTAAATATGATGAATGTGCTAACTATGGATATCATGCGGCAAATAAATTGATATTAATTTAGTCAAAGAATTGTATCAAGATAGAATTTGTGTGAGAAATTAACTTAGTTCATGATTATAAAATTAAAAAATCAAACTAACTAAAGATTGAAAACCCAGATACCAATTTAATTATGTCTATTTTATTTATCGTTATAATGAATGGCAATACTTAAGAATTAAGATCCTGAATTTGGATGTTACCATTGTTATCATTACTATTGAGTTATTTTGAATGCTGATAACCATGGGAAAATTTTGCTTTCTTGACTAAATTCACATACCACAATCAGAAGAAGGTATGAAAATATGATTATGCTTGCAACTTTTCTTACACTTATGGTGAAGGGTTGATCAAAAGGGTAAATTTGTAATAACCTCTCTCTGTGAACGGCTAAGTGTGCAATTTCATATGCCAGTTTTTACTACAGCTTAAGATATTGATTAGCAAACATATATTGAATGTACCATTTTAAACTTGATATCTTGTCCAAAAAAAGAAAAATTGATATATAATATTTAAACTTGATATATATTTAAACTTATAATAAAATTATTGATATAATATTATATTATGCTAAAATCTATAACATTAGGTTATCTTGATACATGATGTACCAATTCATCACTGCAATGTCCTTGATTAGAATACTCACTGAATTTTAATATAACTGAGGATCAACAATTATGCTAGAAGACATGAAAACCATCACTTTCCCCACCATATGAAGTGTTACCATGATTATATTTTTTTCTACTACAGAAGTATTTGTTAATGTAAATAGCAAAACAAAGAAGAAAATCATCCAATATTTTAACAGCTAGGAAGCTAATAATTCCCAGAAAAACACAATGTGGACATGATATCATGCTTGTTTATCTCAAGACCAACATAATCCATAAATATATAATAATGATTACAACAACTTACAGAAGAAGATACAAAAGGCTCACCTAAAATGATATGTACCCCTCATGATACTCCACAGAATTAACCAAGAAGAACAGATTGAGGAACCGGGAATGGACATAACTAGTGCTACAACAGTTAAGCAAAAGAATTTACTACTATAAAAAGAATTCTGGATTACTCATATGGGGTCTGAATTCTGAAGTCAAAAGCTTCAAGCCATGTAATCCAGAAAGAGATAGGAGAAAACTAGGGGCTTTAATAACAAGCACAATCAACCCTTTCCTCTTCTTTTCTTTCCTTTTTCCTTTTTTTTTTTTCTTTCCAATTTTTGTTTTGTTTGATTTTTCGTAGGAAGTTGCTCAAACCTCAAAGCAGAAGACAAGCTACAAGCAGAGCCAAAGTGGACAAAGAGAAGGAGACAGTGACCTTAACCTGTGCATTCTTCGGTGGATTTGCCTCTGAACTATTTCCACTAGGAGATACATATGGTGTTGGTGATGGGGAAGCAGAAGGCAAAGGCGATTCTGTCACATCGGATTCTTTCAGAGGAGGGAGTGGAGCTGGAGCCGGTGGCAAGTAATCTTTGGTAACAGCTTGTAGAAGACCACCTATTTGAACAGGTAGCATGTAAATAGGCATTTTGTCACCCATAGTCAAGCATTTGTTTCCTGCATTAGGAAGAAGAATAATCATATCAGTACATCGTATATGAAATTTTGCAGACCTGAATTTTACATCTATGAAACTGGATCAACACATAACATGACATGGACAACCCTCAAAATATGTCAATTTTTTTGTCCATACAAAACTTGTTAATATTGGGGAGAAGGATAGAGACAACTTTTTGTCCCTATCGCAATGATGAAACAAACTTTTTGTCACTATCTCAACTATATGTCCACTAAAAAAGTGATTAAAGTGATACATACATAAAAGATATCAAAATCAAGCAATGGAAGATTGGACCCTCTAATTCCAAGAACAAGAAATATGTTTTATATGAACTTACTCCTGTATCTATCAGCTGTTTTTGGGAAATCTGTGATGACGCCGTCAACTAATCCTTCCTGAACAAATGTGTTGATTTCCACAGTTGCATCCGAGAAGAAATCCCATGCCTGAGACACAAACTCATTGCTAAATGTTTGTGCATAGACGGAGAGATTGGCATGGTGGAGTGTTGTTACAATCTTCGTAGAGTAAGTGAGGAAGAGAGCAGAATCGGTAGGATACACAGATTTCTTATTAAGAACTACAGAGTCTGCAAAGCTTTTGATATCCTTTACTGCCGAAACAACAGCATCACCAACTAGCTCATCAACTTCGTAGACACGTTCATAATTTGTTCTCTCTTTGAACTTCGTTAGTACAGAACTATTGGTGGACCGGATCATAACCTTCGGGGCCCCAGCTTTATCATAACCAGCTTTGCTCAAAGTGTTAATGACAGCATCAGTCACACTCAAATCTTGTTTCTCTGCAAGATATGCTGCATTCTGACAAACGTAGAAAGCAGCATAATGTTAGCAGACTTTAAGTTTCTAAATCTGTATAATTGACTATTAAATTAATAGATAAAAGTTCTCACGTCTCAGTTTCTCACTTTCTCTATTGATGTGCTGATACTAAAATGTAAAACTATGACTAGTAACATAATTGAAATGGCATCTCTTAAAAGTTCAATCAGGAACGCTTTCTAATTATCCAAATTTTAGCATAATTACCAAATTAGGAACAACAATGAAAAAGCAGAAAGCATTTCTGTAAGAATTCACTTGAAATATTATTTAAACATGAATGTCACAATTTTGTAGTTTCCCTTCTCTTACTGTGGTAGAAATAGAATAAACCAATCCAATCTCAACCTATCTACCATTGTTATTTACAAAGAGCTTTTTGCAAAATAACCAATCATCTATTCTTGTGAATGTCTTAGAAGTGATGATGTAACTTCTTAGGAATAGAAATCTTGCATAAAATATTTAGCAACTTCTATATGTTTGAGAAAAGATCTACTAAACACACACCATAGATAACTTGAGAAAAGCTACCATAAATAACATGATTTCTCATCAAGGAATCTGGACAAGGCTTACTTATACACACATCATCCAAGAACTTCACGTGTGATCCAATCATATAAGAATCCAAGGTTCTATCATATTTTATGTAATCACAGTACATAGTACAGATAACATTTACATTTACAGTTAAAAAATTACCAATTGCAACACCATCAACAAACTTGTGATATTGCCTCTCATTTTTGTCATAATAATTAGAACTTTAAATAAAACAATAGTTACTTTTTAGCGTTTGATATTTATTTCATTCCATTTAATGATGTTATTCCACAATGCATGCCTATAGCAATAAGGAAAACAAAACATCTGTAGTTGCATTTGATGCTAGTCATATCTACTTCAATAATTTCGTTCATTTTCCTCCAATTCATTAGACATTGGAAGTAGTTTCAAAATCTTAGCAACATATTTTACCCTTCTCAGTGTACTTAGGTGTGTACAATGATGATATTGAAGTCACTCATCAATCATGAGATCCATGACAATGTTGAAATGATTTACCAGATATGAACAGGTAAGGGAATGAGATCTAAACAGAAATGGCAAGCATGAGCATAACATACCTCAATGATGATCATGACACTCGATAAGGAAGTCTTGTTTTTGGCCAAGTCCAGGAAATCGGACAGACTTAAAAGGTTGATATTGCTCTTGTCATATTTTGGGTTGCGGAACAATTTGAAACTAGAATAAGGGCTTGATAGTGTGGCTGCAAGAAAAATGAAGGGAAATCATATACTTGTCCATAAAAGTTAAATATATTCACAGAAGTCAATCTATCTATCTATTAGCTATTATCTATGAAATCAACCTATCATTAATTTCGTAATATCTCACATTAAATTCTTCAATTATATAAAAGAAATTGGTAAATTATATTATGAAAGATGTTAGTTCATATCAAGGGTCTAAATTCTTATATTGCATGTTCTATTTGTTGAGTGAACTTTATTTTATAAAATTATGGAAATTATATAAAAGAAGAGATCAAAGTAGTATTAAAGTAAACTAATGACACTAAGTTTTGTAAGTTCTATATAAAATTGTCATGGTAACACTAAATATAATTTTTAACATAAAGAAAATATCATATTCATTAAGAAGCTTTTAATAATGATAATAAAATTTGAAAACCAATTATATTTGTGCATTCTATATGAATTCTCACTAAATTGAATTAAGCATGTAGGACCATTTGACTTACGGGTCAAGGTTTGTATCTCATCCCATGTCAAGCTAAAGCTAAATATGCCACTGCCAGATTTGATCTCTGGGATAGACTTGACAAGACTAGCGAATCTTGTCTGGGCGACTTTTGTGCTATCTATAAGATCAGCAGAGCTTAAGCAAAATGGTGTTCCATCCTTTGACATTTGAACAGGACAGTCAATGACATCGGCCCCATCTGATATAGCCTTTTCATATGCCTTGTTGGTACAACCGGGATAATCTCCACTTGCTCCACATTTCGAAATGACCGTAGTGTTAACTGAAGAATGAGCAAAATAGGAGAAGTAAATCAACAAGGATGGAACAACAAGAAAAAAAAGGCTAATGAAAAATATAAGAATATATGCAGATGAAGGATAAGATAGAAATGATGTACTTGTCTTTTTAGGATTGGCGCCTAGGAGAGCAAAGCAACCTGCTCACAATAGAAGATAGTTCAGTACATACTTAAATAGAGGTTGGGTGACGAGTGCTTAAGTGCAAAATCCATATACAACTTAAATCGATTACATACATACTTTTGGAAGACGCGGAAATGTAGTCAAACAACTAGATAAAATTTCAACATCGGGAAATGATGAACATGCAAGACCTCAAGCAAAACATCAATATTTTTTGTTGCTCTTTATTTTTGCTAATGTGGCATGGAAAATGAAAATAATAATGAATTTGCAATGCTGCTTAAAGTATGCAGTTGAAACCTGCCTAAAGGAGTCTAGTCTAAATTGAATGTTTAGTCAAAGGTTGAAGCACAAGAAAGTTAATAAAAATTCTAATGATGTTATTTTTTTGAATTGCATGTGATAATAGGATATAAATCTCTGTTGGATCATCATGGAAGCTGCTGACATATATAGATTGATAAATATATCCTTACCAATTATTTTATACTTAAGGCAAACTAGCTTATAGAGGATAAAAATGATAAATTAAAAGTGCATGAAAATGAAATTTCAATTGCTAAGCTGTCCAAGAAGAAAAATGATAGAATTTAACCAGAATTTTATGAAGCTGAAGGGCAATTTATAAATAAGTCAAAGTCACAGACACCACTCATCTTTCAAATAGTCAATCTCATTCAGCCAAAAGTATATTTACTTTCTTTAATTTTTTGGGATGATAGCTGCATGGTTTCTAATGAAAATATAGAACATCTCAGTAAAAAAGATATTGGGTGAATAAGATTTGATCAGTTCAAAGGCATTATATATATGCAAGGCGACACAGTATAGAAAAATGATGAAGACACAACTCACCTACAGCTTCAGCTGGTGTTATGGGGAAGTCAGTCAACACACCATCAACAGAGAAGTCTCCATTGTCAATGTATTGGAGGTACTCTGCTAGAGGGTCATAACTGTAATTAAAGGCAGACGGAACATCACTCGCAAATTTCGATGCAAACACTTCCAACCCTGCTTTATGTGCATCAGCAACCAAAGTGGTATGAGGTAGTAGATATTGGTTTCTGTCTACAGGCCATATGTAGTCCTTGGGAACAAGAATTCCCGAAGCAAACGTCTTGATAAATGTTAGATTCTTTAAGTACGAACCATAAGTCTGATTGGTCGATGGATCTACAACATCTTTATCCATAAACCTGAACACCAGTTTTGTAGTCTTTGGGTTGAAGCGTGAAGCTATACTTCTTAGGAAACCAGCTTCAGGGGACGAGATATAATTGACAATAACTCTTTTAGAAACAGAAAGTACAAAGTTTCTCATACTCAAATTGTGCTGTGCATAGAATGCATCATGCTGCAAAATGTCAATAATACAAAACTTAGTTTCAGGACTAACATGCAGACCAAATTGACAAAGGTGCATTATGCCTCAGTTTACCTGAATATTCAACCACAGGGCCGGTGGCTTTGTTTCTTTCACTAAATCGTCAACAGTTAAAATAGGAAACAGATTACCATCAAAGCTGTTAGTTCTGGAGTACACTCCTTCAACCACTGTCCGGAAACCAAAACAATTGTCAGCAATATATATGCATATATCTATCTATAAATGTTACATGTATGGTCAAAACTCTATAAAGCAATCGAAGAGAGCGAGAAGTTCAACAGCTGATGAGAAAAACTGATTTAATTATGTTAGTGTAACACAATGCAGCTCGAAGGTGTACAGAATTTAATTAATGATCACTGCCTGAATCTTTAGCAATTGTTTTGGAGAACAAAGTCGAAGATACCAATTTATTAAAGCATTTGGCTATGGCTAATTTTCAAAATGTCATAAATTGAATTCAAATTTAGTATATCAATTATTAAGAGATGAAGTACTATTTTTTTAGTTTAACTTACAAACAACACTGCCTAGATCCTTGAGGGTATAATCCAAAGAAAAGTATCCGCTGACTGGTGCGCCATTAACTGTGTAGGTTTGACTTTTGTTTTGAAAAACTTGAGCAATGCTTGTAGAATTATCAAGCTTGATATCTGAAACGCAAATCCCAACTGAATCTTTCGTTAATTGCACATCACACCATGCAATGTAATTGCCCGATGTCTCTCCGGCCACACTATATGCTGCAAAGCTGGAATCAGGAAACACACCCGAAAAACCACCACGTGCTATGACCACCGGTGGACTTCCTGCAAAATAACAGTACAATTAAGTTTCAAGAAACAAACTACAGAATTGAAATCTCTACTAAGACATCATATTTTTTGCAGATCATTTTTTTTCCCTCTTAATTTGGTTACTCATAATCTTGCTGTTATCAGTTTGACAATTTATAAACATGCCAATTTGGGTGGAAAATCCTGGATTGAAAATTTTGCAACATGTGTCCCAGAAAACTAATAATCCCACAGAAAACATGCTACAAACTTCAAAGTTTTGATTAATTCCATGCAAAGTAAAGTAAATGAATTCATTTCCAGCTACACTTCAACAACACCAACTTCATCATGCCCTACTCAACTCAAGAAAACATCAAACCTACGATGCACACATTTCCAAAATTGATAGTGTATTCTTATTTTATACATTTATCAACTATCCAACTATATGCATCAAATCAAAGTTCCATTACTCAGAAAATTCAGTATTGACACTCAAATTTTTTTCCTTAACAAATATTACTTGCTAATTATATTCTCATTTTTACAATCTTATCCTTGTCAGAGTACTCACTAAAAATAGCAAACATTTACTCCCCCGGGGTCTCTCTCTCTCTCTCTCTCTCTCTGAAGCTTTGATAGTAACTATTGTGGTTACAATTTTTTTTTACTATAATTTTATAACATTTTATAATTATTCAGTATATCTTTCTGCATGAGCATCTTTTCTTTACATGAAAAAAAAAAAAATCTATCTTATTTGCACTATCATGCGCTACAAATCCCACTCCAAAATGAAAAATGAGAAATAAATTAAATTAAATTAAGAAGAAATTAAAAAGAAGAAGAAAGGAATTCATATTCAGGAATTGAACAGATCCTCCATTTGTTAACTGGAAAAGCTCAAAATTGCTACTGCAAATTAAAACATCCATTAACATTTCGATTTTCGAATAAGCTATAAGCTAAGCTAACTCTCTCTAAACAGAAGCAAGAACACGTTCTTCTTCATCTTAATTTCTTAAATTAGTAAAAGAGAGTCACTCACCGGTGAGTGTCTTCCATGCGCTTGTTTTAGATCGCTGAGCAGAAGCCACAGCAAGCACTGAGCAAAAGAGGACCAGAGACAGCGCGTCAGAAACGGCGCGTAGCTTCCACATTCCGATGAATTTTCAGTTTCCGTTGAACTTCCGGCCGCACTAGCCGGACTTTAAAAAATAATTTTTTTAATTATTTATATAAAACAAAAACAATAGTGTGCGGTTCTCGGGAACCGCGTGAGTGAGATATAGTGCTAATTGCAGAGTGGCGAGAGAGAGAGAGAGAGAGTTGTGTTTGGTGCTGTTGCAATTGCATACAACTAAACAAGCTTTACAAGCTGGCTTTTCTTCTATATTTGAATATGAATCATTATAATTTTTTATTTATTTATAGGCGGATTTATTTGACCTCTATCTATGTACGAAAGTAACATCAGTTAATAGGGGATGTGTTCGTTGTTACTACATTAAAATTAAAGTACTCTTAATTTTATTTCTCTTTCCATTTTAGAAGGGAGTAGGTGCGTACATCAAAAGTTTTAACATGTTCTTTGGATATAGAAATTTAGAAGAGAAAGTTCCAAAAAGATCATTTGTAATTTTTTTCCTATATAAGATGAGTTTAATTTTTTTATCAAATTTGTTTGTTTTAATAATTAATTACGAAATAAATAAAAAAATTATTTTTATTGATATAAGCTATTTAATTAAATGCCTAGATAAAACTTTTTTTATTTACACTGAAAATGAATTAAAATTAAATTTATATAAAATAAGGTTTATTTAACTAGTTAAGGTTACAAATTAAAACATTTTTTTTTATGAAAGGTATACAAATTTTAGATTTTTAATATATATATTTATTAAAATAAATATTTATAATTTTTTATTTAATAATAAATTTATCTTATATTTTAAAAGTACATATTAGCTAAATTCTATAAAATAAGCATATAAGTCTTACTAGGGAGGGTAAGTATTTCATTAATCCCGAATTTAGACCTCTTTCAATAGTAATTTTGCTGTAACATAATGTCCGGATTTTTTTTCCTCTACATTGACTTCAACGTGTAGTTTTTTTTATTTAAATGTAGCATCTCTACTTATATATTCTTTTTTCATCTATTTTTTATTAAAGAATAAATCGATGTGTATTATTATATATATTTATAGACTCGTTATCTTTCTTATTTTAATTTCTCTTGAGATATATTATTTTTATATTATATATAATAATTTATGTGCTATTATATGTTATATAAATGTATTATGAATGAGGAGCCAATACATATTATGAATGATAACTCATATAAATTTTGGATAATAATTTAATCATTAGATGTGAGTTATCGATGATAACTCATATAAATTTTGAATGATAATATAATTATTGGCTCCCTAATGTTGGTTCCATAGCATTGTTCTATTTTTTATGTTATAGATAAAATGCATGAAAATATATAATGGATTAATGATATATATATCATTATTGAAAATAAAATAAAATAGAATATACTATTTATTAATTAGTTTACTGAGAAAAGCTTTCATTAATGATATGATATACTAAAATTGTGTACGCATGCAATTCATCCTTAAGTAATTATTATATCATTTTTAATCCGTTGTATTACATTATCAAACACTAATTTATCGATAAATTATAATTTATATAGTATTATTTTTCTTCTATTTTAAGATATTTTGGGTTTTAGTCTCATTTAAGACGTTAGTTCATTTGATAGGCTGAATATAGAATTCGAAAGAAATTTTACATAATCTGTTAAAGAGAATATGTGTATTAATCATTATATATTTAAATAAAGCAATAAGCAAGGAATATTGTTCGAAGCAGCCTTAACTTACAAACTCATAGAATTAGTCCAATTGTCCATAAAAAATAATTCTAGGGAAATAAACTGTGCCGAAAAGTCTAGAATGAAAAAATGCCGATTTTTTTAAGAAATTGGAGAGCCACTTAAAATATGTTAGGTATTTATTGTTTTTCTTAAGCTATAATAATAGTCAATTTTCTTATTACGACATGAATGAATAAGATAAAGAAAGAAGACATTAAAACAAAATTGTAAAGGGAATTCTAGGTAGACTCAGTCAACAAGCTGCGGGATGAGCTCAAGAGTAAACAGAGAGTTATTGTTTTTGACTTAGTAGTTAGTACTTAGTAATACTTAAGTTTGGTTACAGGGATTCAAGCCCAAAAAAAAAAATTTGGTTACAGGGATTGTAATTTGTAACAGAAGTGGAAAAAAATGAGATTCAATATTCTATTTGATGACTAAATAGTAAAATTAAAAAAAAAATCTTTAAAATTGTAGCCTTTCTTAAGGTAAGATTTTAGTTTTTTCCTCAAATATCTTTACTCTACTTTTAAAATTTTAATACTCACATTTGTTAATTTTTTTATCAATTAATTCAATTTTTATCTTTTAATTTTTATCTATAATATATTTAAATAAAAAACAATATACAAACTTAATATTGTCTCTAATTTTATATCTTCTAATATCTATTTATTGGTATCTGTTTTTTAGTTTTTATATTTTATTTAAGCATACCCAGTTTCTAATAATATTATACAAATAAAAAAGATACTACACAAAAAATTAGTCCCCTAATTATTCATTTTAATATTACCTATGTTATAGTGTATATTTTATACAAATAACTAATTGATTGTTTACAAATTACATTATTCAATTAAAATAAATGGCCTATAGAGTATAGACTATAATAGGTGCGTACATGGCCTCTTTGTCCACTCAAATTTAGTATTTAGATAACACTATGTATACATGAATATAGAGATAACTATTCTTTTTAGTTCCTAAGATCTGAGCCAAAATTAAATTAGTCATAAATATTTATTTTTTATCAAAATAATCCCTAAAATTTTATTTGTGTTTAAAATCGTTCTTTTTATCATTTTGTCCTTGTTAGTTACTGACATGGTTCTGAGAACCAGAATAAACCAGCCGATTTGACCAGAAAAACTGGTTCGACCGGCCGGTTTTTGAAAAAGAAAATTGCTTTGAAAACGGCGTTGATGAATTACTACGATTCCACGATGAAAAAAAAAATGTCACATCTCTCCTCAAATGAGATTGAAGAGTTCAATGTTAGGGTTCGTCACAACTCTGCTTCAATGACTTCCCAAAGCTCGAATTGATTTTTCTTCTCCTTCTTCACTATTGGTTTTTATAAGTTCATAGACTCCTCAAATAAATTGGTTTTTCTTCTCCTTCTTGGATGCTGTGGTGGGTTTCGACAGATACTCCAATTACAAGTCGCTGTACTCTTGTGCCCTGTGCTCCTTGTTTGGATTCAGCCTCAGCCTCAAGCTCAAAGAAACCGTCGCCGTCGCAGTTGGATTCTCCATCCTCGCCGGCGACGAGGGCTTTGGGCGGTCGTTTTGTGGCATTCTCCAAACTGCTGATTTCTTGAATATGCCTCAGTTCACAGTTCACAGCATGGATTCGCAATTGAGATGCGAGAATCGGATGGGTAAATCGATTTGTTTTGTGGACTTGGATTTGGGGATTAGGGTTTTATTATTAGTAGTATCTTTTTGTCGCTCGAGTTTTGTGGAATTGGATTTGGGAGGAAACAAATCATACCAAAAAGGAATGATTGCATTTTGATTCTATTTTGATTTGCTATTTGATTGTATTTGTGTATTATTTTTTTCTGCTCTTTAAAAAATATGGAATGTTTTTTTCGCTAGCCATGATGCTTTATCTATTTTGTTGGTTATGTTCTTTTGAACAATTTCTTTGTTGGTTGATAATGTTTTTCTTCGATTAATTATAAAAAGGGTAAATAATGCCGTTTTGGATTTTGCGAGAACGTGGTACGTATATGATAACGGAAGAAGGGGTAATTTTGTCCTAAATAATGATTTTGAAAGCAAATGGAACCTTTGGGATCATATAGACAAAGAAAAAATATCTATGACTAATTTGATTTGAAAAAGTTTAGGGAGCTATAGTTTGTTAGTCAATAAGTAGTCAATATGTTTTTTTCTTTTTTTTTTTCTTCTTTTATACCTATTATTTTTCTAATTACACTCATTGGTTCTCTATTGATTCTCTAATATTGGTTCCATAACATTACTCATTTGATTTTGATCCAAAATCTTATGGACTAAAAGAATAATTATCCCCTGAATGTATGTATATATCTTAATAAAAATATACTTTTTTTTTTGTAGTTATAATTTTCTATGCTAGATTTAATTATTTATATGTTCAAAATTTTTATATTAAATTTCATTATTTTTGTGTTTGACATATAAAATATGAACTTATTAGATATGAAAACATATAAATAAATACATGAATATATGTACACCTAGATTTATTTTTAATACTTTATCGGATATAGTTTAAAATTTTGAATTTAATTTTAAATTATTTTAAAATAAATAGTATTAATTGGTCAATTTGGCTTATGATCACCATATAGATTTTATTTTATATAACAAATTATCATACATTTTGTTTTATATAACAAATTAATAAACTCTTACTTTAAAGATCAACTTTAATAAATACTATATAATATTTATATTAAAATAAATTATTTTAAAGTAAAAATTAATGATATCATATAATAATATAAAAAATACTTTATTACTAACTTTAAAAGTATATATTTTAGTTATAGAATATAACTTTGAGTCATACCAGATCTTCTCTAATTAGTGTTATTAAAAAAAATAGTGAACTAGCAAAATATAGTTCAAATATCCCAAGTTTCGATCGTACCAAATCTTAAACACCTCTAGACTATCTATTTAGAGTAGCTGCTAAACCCCAAAGCAAGAATGACCTAACTTGATATCACATGTTGCAGTTGAAGTTTTACATAAAATTTTCATTAATGTCATTAATTGAACAACGGATACTAATAAGTTGATGCAATGTTTAAAAAAAATTAAACATTAAATATCAATTTGATGATTAGGTAAAAATTAAAAGATGAATTTAATGATTAACTCCTTAACTAAATTACTAGCAGCAGCTTGATTACTGGAATCAGACACAGATATATATTGCCATATTGGTGGGTCATGAGCTTGGACCACAAGTGCAAATTTGCAATTGGATAACAGGCTAACAGCAATGGTCTACGATACCATATATATACTACATTAAATTAAACCAACTTGAGTTTCTCTAATTATCCATTCAAGTTGTCTATTTAAATAAATGTGAAAAAATAAATTTATTTTATAGATACAATAACCTATTAATCAACAATAAATCTTAAATAAACCTTAAATTCATAATATATAGTTATATACTATTTCTCGATTTATCTCGAGAAGGTAATATTTTTTTTTAATCAAAGGTAGGTACTTTATTAAGTAAGAATGGTTCAATTGGACTACAAGCATAAGTAGGGGTAAAACGAAAAATTTCACTAGCAATTCTAATAATCAGAATGTAAGAAATGAGAATGGGAATTAAGACATTTGGGGATTAGGTTTAAGGGATGAGTCTACGATCCTGCAACAAAGCTTGGGCAGAAGAGACACAATCAGTTGGAGATTGTCAATTGCCATTGAAGATGAAATCATTTCTTGCTTTCCAGAGGATCCAATAGAGATTCGCCGCCAGCTCGAGGGAATCGTTGGAAGCACGTTGTTGATGAAGGGTCAGATGGAGCTCCAACCACCATTGCCACGGAGAAGATGAAGAACTCGGAGCAGAAATTCCCAATTGACTCCAAGCCTCTGCTGAATCAGGACGGGTAAATAAACAGTGGGACAGAGATTCATCTTTTGAGAGGCATCGAGGGCAAATTGAAGTAATTGAGGGTATTCGGGCATGGAGGTTAGTTTTGACAGGTAACCCATTATGTGTCATCTTCCATATAAAACTTTTAAGGCGTGGTTCATTCTTCAAACACCAGATACTTAACCACAGATCTCTGTTCTTGCAGTGCTTAGCCAGAAATTCAATTGGTGGGTGGTAGAATTGAAAAGCAACAGAATAACCCGAAGAAACAGAATAATTGACATCCTTCTCTTTCATCCAGGTTAGTATATCATCACCTTGCTGAATATTGATATTAAGAATAGCTGTAGCGATTTCTGGATTAAAAATTGCTGAGATAAGAGTCTGGTTCCAGATTTTATTAGGCAGTATGAGATCAGAAAAATATGTAGAAACATAGTTTGTGCCTCGAATAACAGTAGGAGAAACTGCTTGATAGCCTTTAACACACAAAATATATATGAAAAATTTTGACAACCAATATTTTGAAGAATGGATCCTCTCCCTTTTTCTTTCTCAAGTATTATAAACTGCAACTTTCCACCCTACATTTAGTTGGGATCAACACAAAATATGTGAGAAAAAATATTAAATGGTAAAAGATTATATTTAACATAGAAAAAAAATTAAGAGGTTCCATTTTCATAATTTTCTATTTTAGCTTTTGTTTATTTTTATTAATTATTATTAAATTAAATACATAATATTACATGTTATAAAAAATATATAATTATGAATATTATTTACGCAAAAAATTTGATTTTTTTAAAATAAGGTAGAGTAAAATAATTTCATTTCAAGAGTCTAAATTAATAGAAAAAGTTCATTTCTAAATCATTTATTTTTTGCAATAATTTTATCTATTTAGCATGTCTAATTCGAACATTATCATCTTCATGGAGTCAATTAGTTGTTCAAATAAATTCTAATCCCATCATTTACTTTTTCTTTCTTTTATTAGTTTTTTTTTTTTACTCTTTTATTAAGTATTTGTTGAAAAACTTCTATTTTTCTTTATTATGAATACTTTATATCTTATTAAAAAATAATTGAGAGGCATAAAACTTAAACCTAATTATAAATTTAAATAAATTTTTACATTTTTTATATTTTTAATATTTTTTAAAAACAACATGATTAAATTTTTTATCCTTTTAGATATTAGACCTATAATTAGGCTTAAGTTTTAGATATCTCTATTACAACTCTATTTTATTTATCATCATCGAATAAAATACTTTTGTCTTTGTAAAAAAAAAATTATATGAAGATCTATTGTGTGGGGTCCATCATTAGCTATGGTGGGCGGGCCATTATCTGATTGGTGTATGTGTGGGCCCCTGTCTTGATGTTAGTTACCTCAACGCGCAAAACGAAAACAGAATGGGGCTAGAGCCTAGAAAGCATGATAGAGATATATATGTTAAACGACAGCGTATGATGGTCCACGCATTAACACATATATGCATCAATGCATGTTGCAGTTGTATTGTTCCTGATGTAATAATCGAAAACAAGAGAATGAAGCCATGAAAGATTATTGAAGGGGTTTCACAGTGTGTGTTAGAGACTTAGACTTAGACCTAGTCAATGGTGAGCAAACACAAAATACATATATAACTAGCTAGTATCTTTCTTCTTCTTCTTCTTTTTTTTAAAATTTATTTTGTCGCAACCATTGTCAACTAATTTCATTCCTTCTTCCCATGACTCATTCTTCTTCGCTTTCTTTATAATTCTCAAGTTTTCAATGTAAATAAATATATATTTACTTACTTATTTTTCTAATTAAATATGTTAATATAATAATTAAGTCATCATAATAAAATAGTTTAATTTGCTCTCTGGCGTTTTTACTATATTATTCCATCCATATATTCAAATAAAATGGGTAGCATGTGTGGATGAATAAAATCTCTTATTTATTTTGAAGTGGGGTAGAAAGAACAATTGGAAATTGAAATGTCACTATTATGTATACTTTTCACAAGATTAGTACCTGTTTGTCTTTTTAAACACAAATAATGAAATTAATTAATATACTTGAACAGTATACTGCATAATGATATTGATATATTAATTATATTACAATATTTAATAGTCGTCTCTGATTTAGACTATAGAAGCCTATAAACCATTTTCATGGGTCAAACAATAAGCGCAGAAAATTAAATGTGTCTGTGGTCTGTACTCTGTAGATGATGATGGTGATTAATTATTTATTTGTGTTATTATAATGATGTTTCCATGCACTTTGGTTTATTATTATGACAAAAACTAATTCGTCTTTGAGATATATATCAACTGTTTCTGATGAGACCAAGACTAGTTCAAACTAAAAGACCTTTCTAGCTAACGAGGTACCATATGATTTGTAATTAGCAATATATAATAGATAAAGAAAATGATATGTTATTATATATTTCCACACAAAAAGACATGTAGCTGAGAAGAAGATTCTTTTGTCATCACCACTTAATGATGAATTGTCATATTAGAATAAGAAATTAATTTGGCTGTTATATTGGCAACAGTGATCATCAACTTGTAGGAATGAAGTGCAAAATTCTAAGA
Source organism: Stylosanthes scabra (assembly GCA_036250425.1). Classification (NCBI taxonomy): domain Eukaryota; kingdom Viridiplantae; phylum Streptophyta; class Magnoliopsida; order Fabales; family Fabaceae; genus Stylosanthes; species Stylosanthes scabra. The sequence continues at coordinate 103,887 of JASCZI010241707.1, forward strand.
CCCTACCTCGGGAAAGACCTATTTTTTGAGATTCTATTACTCTATTGTATATATATCTTTTACTTTTGAGTAAAATTATAAGTGCGTTACAATAGGATTTTAGCAGAAACTAATTATTATTATACTTAAAAAAATTATAAAGAAAAAGATATTCATTCTTCCCTTATAAGATGAGGACATGTTTGTATAGGTTCTCACAGAGCAATTGTATGTACATGGCTCCGTGTAACTGTAACCTGGTATGAGTTTTTGTAAAAAAAAAAAATTGTACTATAGTTTGCACCAACTTAATATTATTGTTATTATTATTATTATTATTGGTAAAAAACTAAAAATAAATAGGAAAGGAAGTACCTTTGTGAAAAGAAAATAAAAAGAAAAAGGAAGGATATATGGTAGGAGGGACACTTTAATGTAAGTCCATTGCAGTGTGAGAAAATAGGAATTTATGCTTTCTAATTTCTAATTAGTGAATCATGCATGATTGCATGATAATTAAGCCACTAAATAGGGAACATCTAACAGAGCTAGCTAGTAGCTAACTAGAAAACTATAAATTTCAATCCTTAATTCGTTATACACTACTTATAGCAATGGCACTTGGCTACAAATATATGTGGTAATGGTAAGTTGATATTTGATCATTACCTTTCAACTAAAACTTGAAAGAAAAGATAAAGACATAATAATCTCAAAATAATAATTCTCGATATAAAGAGAATATCAAGACATTTTTTTCTCTGGAAAATAAAAAGGTTAGGATGCTTTAGTTCATACGAAATTGATATTTTAATTTTCTAATTGATTATGTTATTTCTCTTTTATATATTATTTACAAATTATTTTAATAATAAAAAATTTCTCCCATCATCATTATGGAAGACAAAATAGTGAAAGTAGAAACTGGAAAACAATTTGAAAAATAAAAAGGAGAGGAGTGACAATATTATTTTTCTATTATTTAAAGGCAATTACCTTAAGTATTTTAGTCAAATAAATTAAATTATTTAACTAATTATTATCTTTATATAAATTTTTTTTTTTGGACATGGATATAAAAAATTTTTTTTTTGTAGGGAGATATAAAAATTATTTTAAATGTGAGTAGCTATTTTTATTTTTTGGTATTGAGTAGCTATTATTATTTTTGTTGAACATACATATTTTGGGTCAGGACCAGGAGGCCCAAATATATATCTTTAGTATTTTTTTTTTTATCACGTTTATCTTTTGTTAACTGTTGAAGGTTGATCATAACACCCTGGCCCGTGTTCTAAAAAAACGTTTTTTTTGTTACATTTTTCTTTCTTTCTTTAATGTAATTTTTCTGTGTAAAAAAAAAAAAGGTTTTATTATGGAAACTGGAAAGCTTTAGGAACGTTTTTATTTTGTTTGTTTTTTTTTTAAAATTCTTTTAAATTGTTCATAAGTTTGTCTAGCAATGGAGGATTTTACACATAAATTGTGACATCCTATAAAAATGTATGAGATTGGATAAATAAAAAATCCAACATTCTAGATCAATTTACATAAATTACAAACAATTAATATTGGTGTACACATAAAACACATAAACACATCCTAATTAATCACTTTCTCAAATAGAAAAGGTTTATGTGTTTCATGTGTATTTAACCAATTTGCTTTAGGTTTGCAAGATTGTGTTATTCTCCTCTTCAAGTAGTTGTTTAGTTTGTCCCCCAAAGAAAAAAGTTGTTTAGTGTGGAGAAAGATGTTGGCCTTATAGCTTTGTATTAGGCAATCAAGGAATACCTCACCGCCAATCTCCTTGTGTCCTAGTGATAACGAGAAGTACTTCAATATCCAAAAATTCAGATTTAAGACTAAACATTTTCACTTAAATCTATAATTTAAATGGTAATGTTTTAAGCCTGCAACAACTGTATTCGGACCCAATGTTTAGGATTGAATACCGTTGTCCAATTCATTCAACAAATAAAAAAAATATATATATTATATTTCCTAATTAATATATAATCTAAAATATTTTATTAAATATTATTTTTATATTTATTAATTTATTTAATTATTATTTTTTATATTCAACTCTTTCTAAACTAAAAAAAGTCATTTTGTTATTTTATTAAACAAAATTTTTTAGTAGCTAAATCGAAACTTTTAGTTTTAGTGTTGTTGGTGGCTTCCTTTCCCCATTCAAATCGAGCTTATATTGAATGATTGGAAAAAATGATTATTTTTTAAAAAATATTTATTTTTATTTTAAAAATTTTAAAAACAGGATCAGCTCAGACTTATTATTTTTTCAGGTTAATCGGATTTGGTCTATTTACCCTAAATTTTAAATAGTTTTCGTTTAAAGGTATAAGTGGACTTACGCGAAGATTTATGCGTGAGCCTATGTAGCCCCTATTCCTTTATAATAGGAGACTTTTGGGCTATTTAAAGTGTAGCAGAATAAGGTTGAAAAGTCTAAAAAAATAAAAATAAAAATACTTTAAATTAGAAATGTAGTAGTACTTTGTAAATAATTTTCAGAGTTGTTTGGGGATCTTTCATGATTCAATGGCCACAGAGTGGAGACAATACTACCAAATGGGTTGGAATGCTAGTCATGAGAACGAGTTAGGAATTTTGATGCATGCAAGGTCTATCACTTTCTTTTTTATTAGTCCAATCGCTTAAGTTTCTGTTAAGTTTTTTCATTTAAATGAAGTTAAATATCAAACAGTATTTTTCTTCCTTTAACTTAGTTAACCGAACAGGGTGTTTTATGTGATTTTGCAACGGGTAGTGCTATATGCTTGCATATAATTTATTATTTTTTCAGTAGTTAAAATTATTGTACTTTTTTTTTTAAAATAAGTGAATAAAAGTATTATGATAACTAAAAACATTGATATATAAATTAAAATGGTTGATTTAGTGTGTTTGGTTTTTATTTTTATTTTTATTTTTAATTATTCTGTCTTTAAAATTTATTAAAAAATAAAATAATAAAATTCTATTTTCTTTTGGGTTTTTATCTCTTGTTTTTTAACAAAATTCTAGAAACAAATATTAAGAAAAAAAATGAAAATACAAGTCAAAATATTTTTAGGTTGCTTTTGGTTTGTGTTTGTATTTTTTATTTTCATTTTTAATATTTTTTATTTTTTGAATTTTATAAAAAATAAAGATAAAACCGTAAAAAGAATAAAATGGTATGCCGAAGGCACCCGGCCTCCCCTTTCTTTCTTGGTTCCAAAAGGTGGTTTTACTCATAATTCATAAACGAACCAAAGACCCAACTGGTTTACTGTTTTACCGGTTGAACCGTCCTGCTCTGTGAAAAGTGAAAAGTGAAAAGTGAAAATTGAAATCCACGCTATTCATATTAAGCATCTAGAGAGGTTCCACGTAAACCAATTACATTAGCTTGAAGGAACCAATAGGAGATGACCTTATCCTATCCGAAATCTTACTCACACCATAGCCACCAAATAATATTGTCACCTCTTGATTCTCCATCAACACACACAACCACTAAAACCCCGAAACACACACACACTAGAGGCTTCAGCAGTATAGTTAGATCCATAGCTAACAATGGCAGCATCACTACAAGCAGCAGCTACACTTATGCAATCCCCCAAGCTTGGCATCAATGGCCGCACCAACACTCTTCACCTCAAGCCTACTCACTCCCTTTCCAAGGCCTTCGGTTTGGAACCCGCTTCCTCCAAGCTCACTTGCTCTCTTCACACTGATCTCAAAGACTTGGCTCACAAATGCGTTGAAGCCTCCAAAGTTGCTGGCTTCGCCCTTGCCACCTCTGCTCTCGTTGTTTCTGTATGTCTCTCTCTTCTTTTCCTCAATCTTTTCATATTCAAATTCTCACCTATGATTTCATGTTATGTACAATATTCTGTTTAACTATTTATTCTCACCTATCGATTCCAGTTATGTGTTCAATGGAGTTCAGTCATATTTGGTTAATTTATTTGTTATTTTAAGATTTTTTTACTTTTATGTTGGCAAATTATTTGTTGAAAAAAGTTTGTTAATATTATAACATAGCAAGGGTTACGAGAATTCCTTTCATAGTCATGATCCTGCTAATTGGCATCATTATTATTAAATAATCTTTGTCATTATATTATTTTTGTTGTGAAGGGAGCAAGTGCAGAAGGTGTACCAAAGAGGTTAACCTATGATGAAATCCAGAGCAAGACATACTTGGAAGTGAAAGGAACAGGAACAGCGAACCAGTGCCCAACAATAGAAGGCGGAGTGGAATCATTCTCCTTCAAGCCAGGCAAATACAATGCCAAGAAGTTCTGCCTCGAGCCAACTTCCTTCACTGTCAAGGCAGAGGGTGTCACCAAGAACTCCCCTCTCGAATTCCAAAACACCAAGCTCATGACACGTCTCACCTACACCCTCGACGAGATTGAGGGGCCCTTCGAGGTGTCCTCCGATGGCACTGTCAAATTCGAGGAGAAGGACGGCATTGACTATGCTGCGGTGACGGTTCAGCTCCCCGGAGGAGAGCGTGTGCCGTTCCTCTTCACAATCAAGCAGTTGGTTGCATCAGGGAAGCCAGACAGCTTCAGTGGGGAGTTTTTAGTGCCTTCTTACCGTGGAAGCTCTTTCTTGGACCCCAAGGGAAGAGGTGCTTCCACCGGGTATGACAATGCGGTGGCATTGCCGGCCGGAGGAAGGGGAGATGAGGAAGAACTTGCCAAGGAGAACAACAAGAGTGCTTCGTCGTCGAAAGGGAAGATCACCTTGAGTGTGACTCAGAGCAAGCCGGAGACTGGAGAGGTTATTGGTGTGTTTGAGAGCATTCAGCCATCGGACACTGATTTGGGTGCCAAAGCTCCAAAGGATGTCAAGATCCAAGGAGTTTGGTATGCTCAGCTTGAGTCATAGACTTGTTTTATGGTGTAATTTATATCCTTTTTATTTGATTTAGATTTTGTTTGTAACTCCGACACCATGTTGCTGCTGCTGCATCGATCTCTTATGGAATCACGAACAATGAGAGCTTTATCATGTTTGTATATTATATTGACTTCGAATATAATGCTTAAAATTGTGGTCTATGGTCAAGTATTAATCCTCCACCTTTGTTGATTGATTACAAATAGAGAGGCAGATGTTGGCATGGAAACTCTTGGTGAATGAGTGAGTCACCAAAAATAGGCATGACTTGCCAGCCATATAGAACAAGGTGTTGAACTAGAGGTTTAAAACATCACCTTCATTACATAATACATAGTAACACTATGCCTCAAAGTGCAACCCCATACCCAAGTTCCCGGAGCTTTTGATCAAGGACAAAAACTCAGAAAAAAAAAAGTTACAAATTTTCCCTTCATTTCTTTAGGCTCGGTTCTGCTCATTAGGTTTCATGGTTGAGGAGACAAAGAATAACATGAGTGATAAATCTGTACAGTTTGGAGAATTCATATGTTGATTCTAATACTTTACTAAGAATTAAGAAACATCTAGAATATTTTACTAAGCACATTTGAACAGGGCAGTCTCCAATTTTTGGCATGAAACTTATGAAATGAGCAGCAACATCCTAATAGAGAATTTTTTGGTATATTTCATTTTGATACTCTTTAACTTGATTATTTACTAGTCAATATACTAGAGAAAATTAAACTTATAAGTAGATATAACAATTACATTACATTACTCATGGATGAACACAAATTCAATATAACTCAAAGGCTTGATTTGTTTGACAAATCAAACTAAAAAAGTGGGTGATTTTGTATTTTAGATCATTCATAGGTAAGTTTCAATTTAACAAGTTGAGATTTATTTTGTTCAATCACGTCTAACTAAATCATTTTATTCTGTGCCTAATAAAATGTTATTTTCATGTCAAATAAAAACTGACTTATATTATTTGACATAAAAATAAATAATTTGGTTAGACAAAATAATTATATACCTAACTTTTCTACTTTTACATGTTCTTTCCTAAAAATTTTAGGATGTCATTCTAAACTCTTAAGTTGATTTGATTTGCAAAATCAAATCTTTTAAAATAGATAAAACTTAAGAATTGAATTGATTTTTGAATCCCATTGGTGGGTTAAAAACTTAAAATCCCCCAAAAAAAAATCATTTACCGTTAATCGTCTAACTCAAATCTCTCTCATTTCTAGACCTCTCGTATAATGCTATCTCTCTTCTTTTTATCCAAAAAAAATAAAAATAATTCTATTTGCACACCAAAATCAGCCACTGGTATAATACGCATTAAAATGTAAAATATATGCATACTTTAACTCATTTTTAGTGTGTATTTAATATTTCATTGCGTATTATACACTAATGGCTAATTTTAGTATACACCCAGCATAACCAAAAAATAATGACTAATTTCTAATTTTATTAGAGTTTACCTTTAGCTTTTATTAGTGAATAAAATACTAAGTAACAAAATGTGTTGCATCGATGAAGCAAATGAAAAAAGTATTTTTTTTGGGTGACTAATGAAAAAAGTATCTAGTTTTTCTAAAATAAGAGTTGGTAATATAATACTTTGAGAAAATGAATATTTAATTATTCTTAAATTAAAATAATAAAATTATAAATTTAATAGGGAACGATTCTTCATTTCATTATTTTAGTTGTTTTTCTACTGGATTTTTTTTTTCAAAAAAAAATGAGATAAAAATGAAAATAAGAGTGTATCTATATGTGGGCCGAGATGAGTTATTTTCTGTATATGAATAGAATTATTGATTTATAATGTCTGCTCTGCATTTATTTTATACATTTAATCATGTATGGTATGTTTCAATTCAATATCCTGCCAGAATTGAACTTTAATTAGTTTATTCCAAGTGCTCACTTATTTATACAATATACAATCTATTTCTTTTTTAAAAAAATACGGAATCAAGAAATAATTAGGAAATTAATAACTAAATTATAATTTAAAGATTTATCTTTTAAAATTAAAAATTATTATCATCTAAACAGAATAAACATGATCATTTATATAATATATAGTTTATCATTCATAGTTAAATATATGAGTAATGCTAGGGAGCTAACGTTACAAAGTTCATAAAAAGTTCATGAGTATAATTAGGAAAATAATAGGTGATAAACGAAAAAAGAAAAAAAAAATTGATATTAACTCCTTATGAGCTCCCTAAGGTTGGCTCTTAAGACTTTCTGTTAATATATTGGTTCCAAATATATCGGACGGAGACATTCTCTTACTTTTATAAGCTGTTAAGTTTCTCTTGAGAGATCGATTAGAGTATATCGAGAATACACACTTAACAAAATAACAACACACCAAACACTATAGAAAAATGGACAAACACTCAAATACTCACAAGACGGAAAAGGCTTTGCAGTATAAGAAAAGACCGATAACGATGATGCTAATGGTGTTGGTATTAGTAGCACTAAAGAGGTAATGATAATGAGGCATAGTGACAAAATAAAAAAAAATAGAAATTGAAGTTACGATGATTAGGGTGAAAATAGTTGGTTTTTTTATTGCATATAATTTTGTGGGATTTAATAAAATCTCTGTTACAGCTTACAAATAAAATTCTACTTATATTGGTATTGACCAACTTGTTAATAAAAAAAATTATATTAATACTATTTTTACAATTTTTAGTGGCTAATTTAACTAAATATAACTATTTTAAAAATTATTTTTCCATAGTACCACTTTTTAAAAATATTTAAAATACAGTTATTATTAATTAAATATATTTTTTAATAAGATTCGACAAGATTTCCAATCATTTTGATGAATAACAATGTTAGATAACCGACAAAAATTTATTCAATGTCAGCCAACGGCTTAAATTAGATGTTCTATTTCTTTAGGTTTTAGATATTTTGCTTTTATTATTGGTTATTTTAGGTTTCGGATGCTCTATTTCTAAAAAGGTTATAAATATTTCACTAGTTTTTATTGTAGATATTCTATAAAAAGTAGTTATGAAAATTTTATTTTTTATTGGCTAATTGTTGGTTAAAAAATTATTGCGTTTGATGAATTATATTTGATTTTCTTTCCAACAATGTTAGGTATGTAACCAATAAAAAATTAGCTAATATTAGTCAATAATTCATATTGAATGTTATATTTCTTTAAGTTTTAGATTTTCTATTTATAGGTTTCAGATATTTTATTTCTTTCCTTGATTATTGATGTTGATTGTTTTAGATTTTAAATATTCTGTTTCTTTTATTATGGATGTTCTATAAATATTAATTATAGAATATTCTATTTTTATTTATTGATTGGTGAATAGAAAAATATTGGCTACTTTTACGCTCACGGCCAAACTCAATCCATGATTGTTTTTTGTTTTAGCAAGAATCCAAGATTTAAATCCAATGATTGTTTATGGTATCTAGATCTAGTTATTATTATGTATGTGTCAGCAGTATAGGAGGTTATCATAGTTATGAGAGGACACATGTTACCTCATTTCATTCACTCTCTACTACGTGTTCTTCCTTCCTCTCACCGCCTCATCACTCAACCCTCTCAATAATCCATAACATGCATGTTTCTTTGTTTGTTTCTCTTCTTCACTAATGAACAAACACTGCACTTATCAAAAATCTTTCAGCAAAGGAAGAATCAATAACTCAACTTTCTTTCTTATAATATAATAAGTCTCTCATTCTATCACACATGCATTCATATATAGTTATAGCAAACTTACAAGAACAAAAAGCTAATAAGGCTGCTGCAGTACGTGTATGTGAGTGTAATCATTATTATTACAAAAAACTTTCTCTTTTAAGTTTGAGAAGAAGAAAGATAGATAATAATAACAATAATAATGATGATGATGTTGGTGCCTTTGATGAATTTTGCTCATGAACACAAGCAAGTGGTCCCAGTAACACTATTTGTTGCTGTTCTGTGCCTCTGTTTGGTCATTGGTCACTTGCTTGAAGAAAATCGATGGGTTAATGAGTCCATTGTAGCCATTGTACTTGTAAGTTTCTTCCACTTTAATTTAGTGTGTTATTTTAATTTCTTTCATACCATAGATTTTGTTGCAAAATTCATTCTTATATTGTACATATATATATATATAATACTCAAAAGAATGATTAATAAACAGAGTCTTATTTTCCCACTAAATTATGTTATTACAAATTTACAAGTACAATAATTAAATCAAAGAATATATATAGTTGTTGAATAATACATAAATTAAAGTTCATTTGTTCATCAATTTAGTGGTTCTAACTTCTAACATATATGATATATGTATGGTAGGGATGCGTAGCTGGAAGCATACTCTTATTAGTGACGAAAGGAAAAAGTTCTCACATTCTTACCTTTGATGAAGAACTCTTTTTTATATATCTCCTTCCTCCCATAATCTTCAATGCTGGGTAAAATAACCTTCACTCTGTTCTCTCTTCTCTTTCTTGCATGTATATATTTAGCACTTGATTTCTTTGCTGCTAAAAGTTTAAATGTTTTGAGCTTTTCCTCCAAAAAAATAGATTCCAGGTGAAGAAGAAGCAGTTCTTCCATAACTTTTTAACCATCATGATGTTTGGAGTGATTGGTGTTTTTATTTCAACTTCTATTATTACTGGCGGTAATGCAAATCTCTTAACTTTTTTTTTTTTTTATTTTCTGTGAAATATGATTTGATTTATAGCTGCATTAGTATATTGGTGGATCACCATGAAACTCACCTTCAAATCTTTTGTGTTTTGGTCCACCTAGGCAGTTGGTGGCTGTTTCCTAAGTTGAACTTCGTCGGCTTGAGTGCCCGAGATTACCTCGGTGAGATCATTGTATAATCTCGTTCATGATACTTAGATTCCGAAGTTATTCTAAAATGAGAAAATTAGTAAAGAGAAAAAAAAGTGAAGATTTATTGTATATGAGTTTTACTGTTTTGCTATTAGATCTTTACTTTTAAAACTTTATTCATTTTCTCACTTTAGAAAAACTTGATTCATTATATTCTATGTACAAATGTGCCAGCCTAATAACAATGAGGAAAGTTGGTACTCTACAGTTGAGGAACTATTAGGAAGAGTTATCAGATTGGTTTTATCTTTACTTTTAATTCTTCTATTTTTAAAACTGTAAAAAAAATATTTTCACTACTTTTCTTTTTTCTTAAAATGGAAACCAATCTGATGAAGCCTACTTTTGTTTTTTGGTGTTAGGTGTATCATGTATGTTTGTGTATATTGTTAGCTAGACACATTTGTTTGTAGCATATAATTAAGATGTGTGTAATATATTTTGTTCCTTTAATCCAATTGTATGTTTCATATTTGGATGATAATTATAATTATGAGCTCATGATGACCTTAATTGAATTCAGCTATAGGAACAATTTTCTCATCAACAGACACAGTTTGTACACTGCAGGTTGGTTGAATTAACACATTAACATTAATATTAATTAGTCCCTAAACTAATGCAACATCATCTTTATGAAACTCAACAAAATTAGTCAAAAATTGGCATTATTGAGTGTGAAAGTTGTGTGTATAATGTGATGATGTAGGTTCTGCATCAAGATGAAACTCCATTACTATACAGCCTGGTGTTTGGGGAAGGAGTGGTAAATGATGCAACATCAGTTGTTCTGTTCAATGCCGTACAGAAGCTTGATGTTTCAAGACTTAGTGGCAGGACATTCCGGGTTATTGGAGATTTCTTGTATCTCTTCTCATCAAGCACTGCTCTTGGAGTATTTGTAAGTTTCATTTTATCACTTCTCAAAATTCTATGCACAATTTTGGTTAAACTAGCTTAGTACCTTTTAGATGTATTCTTAGGCAATTGTTCCGGCATCCTTTGGAATCCATATTTCAAAAGTTCATTTTTATATGTACTTTATTATTTATTTATTTTTTTACCAAAGATATATTGGGAGAGATGCTCGAACCCGAGACCTCTATTAGAGGAAGGGGACAAATGTCATTTTAACTATGTGCTCGTTGATTAAATGTAGGATTATTTTACATGCTAAAAGTGTGCAAAACGAATATATTATACAATAAAGTAATGCTAGGAAGACAATTTTAAAAAGTTATTTTATTTAATTTATCATCTTTAATTATATATTTATAATATTTAAAATTATCTACTTATTTCGATGATAATTAAAGAACAAAATAAGGAAATAAATATATTTAAAAAACCCAAAAAAAAGACTATCTTATATATTATAACTATAGTTCCAAACCTTTTTCCTATACAATAATAGATGAGAATTGAAAGGGTATTTTGTTGTCTAATTTTGATAGGAACCGAAACAATTGCCTAATATTTAATTAATACAAGCCAGGGACAAATTAAATAATCGGATAATATATAATTCCACAGACTGGACTTCTGACAGCATATATCTTGAAAGCATTAAGTTTTGGCAGGTATGTGTATGCAACTACATTCATGTTTTCTAAGAGTAGTGATGTCAAATTAGAATATATCAAATAATGTTCCATATTATTATTGCATTGTTTACATAATAAGTTTGACTCTGTATACGCCTGCAGACATTCAAGTGTTCGTGAGATTTCATTGATGATGTTAATGGCCTACCTATCTTACATGTTGGCCGAGGTATTTCAACTTCTCATTATTTCTCTAGAATATGCAGGCCACCTAGCTCATGCATTAAATTAAATTATCTTATTTTCATCTATTAGCGGCGTTATTTTACGGTTGGAAATGTCACGCTGACATTTTAACGCTTCAAACATTTCATATCAACAAACTTTGTTAATGATAGTTGAATTAGGGACTAAAGATATTCACACTTTGCAAATTCAAAAACCAATTTGATCATTTCTGAAAGTCAGAGACTATTTTGATGCGCATTGAAAATTTCGGCTCGATTTTGATTTCTTCTTTATGTTGGTTCATCACACTAAAAAATACAAACAGTCTATAATGTTGATAATCTGCAAGAATAATTTCACTTTAGTTTCATGTGCTGATACAGTGAACTAGGAGTGATTTTATTTTGACATCCATGTTATTATGACTCTAAAATATCTTGTTCTGCAGCTACTTGAATTAAGTGGAATCCTCACTGTATTCTTTTGCGGGATACTAATGTCACATTATGCATGGCATAATGTAACTGAAATTTCAAGAATCACAACCAGGTATTGATCAATTAATCTTTTCAAGATTCAATGCTTTCACATTCAAAATATTTATGTATGTGTTCTTCTATCCTACAGGCATGTGTTTGCGACAATATCGTTTATTGCGGAAACTTTCATATTTCTTTACGTGGGAATGGATGCACTTGACATTGAAAAGTGGAGGATGACCAAATTAAGGTGCTACTCCCTCTTAAGAAAGTGCTTTTTATTTTCTATAGTTGATTGCATCAATTAAATTTCATACAAATTTTGTGTGTCAAAATAAATAAACCACATTTTTATGAGATGAATACATATTGTAGCATATCACCTTATTATAACATACTAAAAATATTCTCTTACGGCAGTTCCGGAAGTTTGATAGGAATTTACAGTTGTTTAATCTTACTGATATTGGTTGGGCGGGCTGCGTTCGTTTTCCCACTCTCGGCTTTTGCAAATTACATGAGCAGGCGCGCCGAGAGGGCGTCGAGTATCACATTCAAACATCAGGTCATCATTTAATTAACATGTTCAGTATATTGTTTTCAATTTCTCATCCTGTTCCTTCTAGTTAAAGGATGATGAACTAGCTAGAGTTATTAATTATTTTCTTAAGCTTATTGATTATTCTAGATCATTATTTGGTGGGCTGGTCTAATGAGGGGAGCAGTCTCAATCGCTCTTGCTTTCAAACAGGTACATCACATACATGTATGAAATTTGAATTTTGACATAATAAGAAAAGGTAATTTCATTCAATAAAGTGATAAGTCATAGTAAACGAAAGAAACATAATTTCAAGATTTTCTAAAGAAATGGTTGTCCAATGACCAATGATACAATTGGATTGTCTCCTTTTTGTTTATGCAGTTCACATTCTCTGGTGTTACCTCTGATCCAGTGAATGCAACTATGATTACCAACACCATTATTGTTGTCCTTTTCACCACATTAGTAAGTTAACTATTACTCAATATAATAGTAGATTTTTTTTAACACTATTGAATAGTACTGTTTCTTCCTTATTTAGTCTCTAGATAGTTCTATGCAAAACTATTCTGCCTTAATGAAGGAAAAGATCGCAGTTAAAGAGTGTAATATAGAGAATCTAACCTGACAATTGTATTGGGTTTGACCTGTGAATTTGAGGTCATAAGAAGATAATTCAATGGTTATTCTAAGATTTTCTTTTATATTTTATAATTATATAAAAGAAGTATATACACTAGACTCAGCATGTTGGCCTTACCCTAGAATATGGCTTAGGAACTAAGATTCATGTGCATATTTTTAATTTTATAACAAGAAAAAAGAGTTTGGTGAAAAATTATTTTGTGATAATGCAAGATTTAGGGAAAATAATAAATGTTATGATCCACATGGGAGGTCAACCCGTGAAAAAAAGAGTAGTATTGTTATGATAAAATTTTTGTTATGATAAAATTTTTTTTATAGAGAATCATCGCTATAAAAACTATCTCATATTGTGAGAGAGTTTAAAATTTTATAAGGCTTTTTTTCAGGTGTTGGCCTTGAAGTGGGACTAATAACATATAATAACATTAATTTCCATGAAAATTAATATAAATTTTTTAAAAAATAATTAGAAACGTCATTACATTTTATTTATTTTTTATTTTAATATTTTTTTTATTTTAATATTAATAGTATGGGTATAGTAAAACATGTATATCATTATAATATTGAATTTTGTAACTTAGTGTGATAAAATAATTTTGCTACAAAATAAGAATACTAAATCATTGCACAGATAATATATAACTAAATCTATGATTGATTCAATATCCAGAGTTGGACCTATGAACTTCATGTCACTTGAAGATATAATTCAAGCCTTTTTATATTTTGACTATAGTTGTTGGTTAGTTGCCTAAGCTGGCGGGTATGCAAAAATGTTAAATAATGAATGATTAATGATTTAGAAAATTAATATTTTGATATATAATATTGTTGCAGGTGTTTGGTTTTCTAACGAAACCACTTATTAGGTACATGCTACCCCATAACAATAATGGAAGAAGAAGAAACACAAACCATGAAGAAGCAGGTACAGGGACAGGGACACCTGGTGAGGACTTGAATTTACCATTGTTATCATTTGAAGAATCAGCAGCAACAAACATAAGCCGTGCAAAGGAAAGTCTTTCAATGTTGATAGAGTCTCCAGTGTACACCATACATCATTATTGGAGAAAGTTTGATGATGCATACATGAGGCCTCTCTTTGGTGGACCCCACCACCATAACAACACTTCGCCATGCTAGCTAGCTAGCTAGTATCATTCAATTTCCATTGTTATTAGTTATTACATACTCAGCATATCTCAGAATTTATGTTTGTGAAAATGAAGCTTTCACAAGTGTATATTTTCGTGTACTGACCTCATTACTGTTGCGGCAAGTGAGCAATGTTGGATTTAGACTTCACACTTCAGTGTTAATGCAAGCACGCACGCAAATTTGTTATTGTAGATTTAATTTCAAGGTTCTAAAAATAGAAAATGTTCTTGAATCGGTGGAGCTACAAGTTTAATGGCTCAAATGTTCAACTGAGATTCAACAAAATAAAATATTTATATATTAATTAGTGACTAATATAAAATACACCTTAAAATACATAAAAAATACATGTATTTATTCATTGTGTCATGGATTTTTCTCCTTTTTGGCTAACCACTACATCATGCACCCTCCATTTATCTGAAGAAAACCTTTAGCCATTGCTATAAAATCAGAACACTTATGATTCCACTCCCCTCTTCTATTGACCCCTCTTGCTCCCAATATATTCTCTCCCTAAATTTACAACTTTCAATAAACTTCACTTCTATATTTTGTAGCACCTTAGATATCACAAAATATTTTATTTTTAAGTCCTCTCAACTCCCATTTTGTTTCTTTTTTTCTCTTTCAACCATTCAATTATGTCTTTATTATCAATCACAAACACTAGATTTTCCTCAAGAATATCACATTCTTCAATCAAGAATTGCAGTGTACTCAACATACTTGCAATAATAGCCTCTCCATTAGAACTCACGCATAGCATACATACCCATTCATTATTTTTTTTTTCTTGTTTCTATTATTCCAAACTCACCGAATAATTGAAAAAAAAAAAAACAACATACGCCACTGTTCTTTTTTAACTTTCTACTCTTTGATTCAACCGATCCTCTATTGTTTTTAACTTTGTACTCTTCTTATTCAATCAAGCCTCAAACCTAATTTAATGTCTTCTGCACCAAAACTACGAAGCAAATGAAAATATCTTTTTACATGGTGGTTAATTTCGGTGCTTTCTCCACAATAACAATAACGCGATCAAATGGATTTATTGAAATACTAACTCATCAGGTCAAATGGTTCCTCTCAATGATCTTCAATCTCCATTGGTGTCAGAACAACCTTAATAATCCACCTCGACCTTTCCTGCTAATTCTTCCAAAGCCTTGGTTGCCCAAATTCAATATCATCCACTATTCAATTACATATTGTGCTACGAGTTCTAGACAATCTAGTATTTTTCAATATCCTCGTGGAAGGCCTGTCTTAATTCTCTACATGCTTAGAACAAAATGCTTATTCAATTGTAGGATTTATTTCTATGAAATATTGCAGGATTTATTATTATTAATTATATTTAATAAATAAAACAATAAATTAGTAATTATATTAATGTCTTCTAATACACTCATAGTAAATAAAAGCACTAATACAACAATATGTATCATAATTTGGCTAGGTATTAAATAGAGATGACATGATATCATTATCTTCATGAAACTTTTGGTTAACGTTGAGAAATAAAAATTAAACATTGTTAACAACTTTTAAAACAGTAATGCTAGAACATAATATTAACCAACAATAATAGCCAATACAAAATTTGATCCTCCAAAATATTAAACGAGATCATCCAAAATTATTAAATTTGATCATTTAAAAAATAAAACTAATCCTCTAAAATTGATAAAAGTGATGCAAGTAAATAAAAGGAAAGTAAGAAAGAAGAAGAAAGCATGCTGCTCTAGTATGACCAATGCCACATGAAATCAATGCAAAACTACTGTATTTTATTTAGGCGCTCATTTATGCTAAAAACAACGTTGTTTGAGTTTATATGTTAAAGAAAAAAGACTTGATACACATGATAAGTGTGCATGATAAGATGAAATAATGGGTAAGACACCTTGTGATAATGGTGTAAGATCCATATATCTAACTAATTCTATTGACCGCTAACAAATTCATCACATGTCACCTCTAAGGAGGTTACAGGACATGTGTTCTTAAGTACTAAAACCTTGCACAAATATTATCCTCCAACCACTTGACTTACATACGGTTATCTGTACTATCTTACGACAGGTGTTAAATATAGCATGATTTGATTTGGCATGTACTTCTATAGAACAACTAATCTTTTATTTTACTTTGTAGGGTCAACTACATGAATCAGATCACCATGTGATAATACCCTATAGTTGATTGCATCAATTAAATTTCATAGAGTCAAAATAAATAAACCACATTTTTTATGAAGATGTATAGCAGCATATCACCTTAGTATAACGTACTAATGAAGATTCTCTTATTGCAGTTCCGGAAGTTTGATGGTGATTTACAGTTGCTTAATAATCTAACTGATATTGGTTGGCTGAGCTGTGTTCGTTTTCCCGCTCTCGGCTGTTGCAAATTACATGAGCAGGAGCGCCGAGAGGGCGTCGAGTATCACATTCAAACATCAGGTCATCATTTAATTAACATGTTCAGTATATTGTTTTCAATTTCTCATCCTGTATGTTCTAGTTAAAGGATGATGAACTAGCTAGAGTTATTAATTATTTTCTTAAGTGTTCTGGACCCGGCCCGGCGTTCCTCGCCTGGACGCAAGAAGGAAGGCCCATTCCCGAACTCAGGTAAGCCAACCCCATCACTGATTAATCTGACCTAGCCCAATCCAACACTCAGATAACAAAATGGATCAAGCCAAGTAACTGCTCAAACAATCTTAAGAGGTAAGATCAAATCCCGGGAAATCAGGAACCCGCGAATCCCTCACTGATTGAGGGAGAACTATAACCGAACTCAAGAGAGATTCCAGGAGCTCTCACCCACGACGAATCCTGAGAGTAACCAACCAACTATTATAAATAGGGGTCCTGCCGTTTCTAAAACACACGTTAATTAGCTATCTTTCTCATCCATTCACTAGCTCGTAACCCTCTTTGCTGATTTAAGCATTGGAGTGTCCTCGCAGGTAGCCCTCCCGGCCTGATTTTGCTGTTGCTGCTGAACGAGTTTCCCGCCTTCCAACTTCCCTAGTTCATGAGCTCCTCGACCTCCAAACATTAAGCTTATTGATTATTCTAGATATTATTTGGTGGGCTGGTCTAACGAGGGGAGCCGGCTCAATCGCTCTTGCTTTCAAACAGGTACATCACAAATGAAATTTGAATTTTGACATTATAGTTAGAAAATAATCTCATTACATAAAGTAATAAGTCTTAGTAAAAGAAATTTAAAAAGGTTCAACATTTTCTAAAGAAATGGTTGTCCAATCCAATGACCAATGATACAATTGGATAGTCTCCTTTTTATTTACGCAGTTCACATTCTCTGGGGTTACCTCTGATCCGGTGAATGCAACTATGATTACCAACACCATTATTGTTGTCCTTTTCACCACATTAGTAAGTTAACTATTACTCAATATAATAGTATACTTTTTAACACTATTTAATAGAATTGTTTGTACCTTAGCTTATTTAGTCTCTAGACTTCACACTCGAGTCTTAATATATTTAACTCAATATGAAACTAAGATAACTCCATACAGAGAACAAAATTATCACTTATTAAAACAATAAATCATACAAAATCAAACACTAGTTCTCTTAGTAAAACCAAGAAAAAAATTAAAATTTTGTTCATTGGGACGTGAAAAAGAATTATATTGTGAGTGGTGGTGTTGGTGGCGGCGGAATCTATTGGTGGGTCTCTTTGCAGATTCTGATGCAAGAATCTCTTTGTTCTTTGCATACTTAAAACTCACAATTGTGATAGCCCAAAAAAAAAAAAAAAGAGAGATAAGAGGACACGTGGGGGGCACATGTCCCACTTAAGTTTCATTTCTTTTCTTCTTCTCCCCTTACTCAATCCAAAACCATTCCTCTGCCTCTTCCTTCCTTTCTTTCATCAGCTACTTGTCAACTTTCCTTCTTCGTCTTCTTCTAATCCCCTTCTTCCTTTGTCTCAAAAACAAAATTCACACCCACAACACTCAATATCTCATTTTCATTCCCTCACTTATCTCCATTTTAATTTATTTCACTTACACACAAAAATTCATACCATGCCATTAATGGAGCTCAAACCTAGGAAGTGAGGAAAGTGTTGCAATGTTGAATTTCAACCATTAGTAAAGCTTTAAAATAACTCTTTGACTTAGTGTTTAGCTATAATTCCAGTTTTTATCATCCCTATATTAATGGGGATGCAAAAATCCGAATTTAGGGTTATTAAGGTTATGAATTTGGGGCTTTTTTCAATTTGATCAGGATTACATTAATTGACAACCTTATTAGCTCACAAATATCATTATTGTCATATTTCTAGAGTTGTAGAGTTGTCGGACACTGATTGGTAGCTCAGAGACGCACTAAAGATTACTTCCGATTCTTTGGGACTAAGTTATGAGTGGATATTATATCTATGATTGTTTTTTAACTCATTATATTAATGTTTAATATGATTTAGGATGTTTTGAAATTGAAATATTCAATTGTATGAATTATGAAGTATTGAAATTGATATTTATTTTGGTAAACTCATAGTTTTATAGAATACACACAAGGTGATATTTGTGTGGTGTATAAAGAATACAAGTTTTCTTTTAAAAATGATTTTTTTAAAAATTTAATTTTAATATATATATATATACATATATATTTGATTTATTATGAAATTTTAACATATGTATACAAGTGTTGGAATTTGTTATAGATGAATTATTTTGGATTGGTTTGGGAGACTCTGACTAGAAACTAGAAAACCGTAGTTAACGGCGGTGAGGACCTCAGCTAGCAGAGGGTTTGCTTGCCTAACGTGTAGGCCACACGTTGGATTGGTTATATTGTACGAACACACCAGAGAAAAGGGCTACGCAGAGAGGTGGAGCCGCCCAAGTATGATATTTTATTTGATTTGTTTTCTGGAAAGAGAATCCCGTCTCAATTCATTGCTATCCCAATTATCTATTTAGTTACTTATTTATCTATTATAAAGTTTCTGTTTCTAAAAGAAAATGAAATTGTTTAAAGATTGGTATTGCCTTGTGTGGGTCATAGATATAGTGTTTACTCACTGAGTTCCATCCCACCAGCTCCATAGTGGGTTCTAGTTCTTTTGGTGAGCCCTTATTCTATCCAAGAGCTGTATTTGTATGTGATGGAACTTTGTGTCAATTTAGAATATGTTAAATGCTTCATGTGCCACAGGTAGGGTCCTCAAATCGTTTATGTTATTTTGGTACTTAAATTTCTAGGATATGGTTTATGTTTTGAAATTATGTACTGCCCTTGAGACAATTTCTGAGATGTTTATTTATGGACATATATGTATGTTGAATATGCTGTGATGGTTATTATTGGTACAGGGAATTAGTATTTTAGTTTGGTAATGTTCTAAAAACAGAGGAGACTCTGTCCGTTTTTCTGTAAAAGTCTGGTTAATTGGCTTGCTGAGGGACGTGTCCCTTGAGCGCCAGTCATGATGATTTTGGGCATGACAAATTGGTATCAGAACTTTAGGTTTTCCTGTGTAACATGGAGCACGTGTCCTTTCATAAGATCATAATTGTGCAAATGGAAGCCGGCCCATTTTCACAAAGTGTGATGTTACCAAAGGCATGTAGGAAGTTGTCCTCAATTCTGTTCTTATAATTCCTTCTATCTGTCATATTGTCTCTTGAACCTTGAATATATGTCCTTGCGATGCCATTTTGTTTACTCAATAGGTGGAAAATGCCACATAAAAAGAAACGTAGTGGAGTCGTTCACGCTCTTGATGCTGTTGAATCCAATAGGGCCAATCCTCCTCAAGCAAGGGCATCTCAACGAAGGCCTAAAAGCCAAAGAATCGGTAATAGGCGTGGGGGTGGAATACCCCGTGAGAGGGTTCAAGAAAACCCGGTAGCTGAAGGGGCTCAGGTAGACTTAGCTGTTGAAATGAGA